>BSBK01011982.1:0-62500 GCA_027943335.1 Chamaecyparis obtusa
GTCAGCTAGGTGATTCTCAGTGTCTACCGAACTCAGTCAGTCATTCTAGGTGATTTTTAGTGTCTATCGAGATCTCTCAGGTGTCAAAAGGAATCATGACAAAAAATAGTGTTAATCGAGCCTCCTCAGTTATCCAAGGAAAATTAGTGGTTATTGAGCTCACTCGGTCTCCGAAGGATGTTGCAGAATTCGCTGTGGTTACCGAGTTCACTCGGTCACTGAAGGAAATCTTTTTCAGGATTAATGTTTACCGAGCAAGGTCGGCCCTTGAAAGGATTTTGTTACTATAGTTTGTTTATCCTAGTCGACTGTTGTAATAATTATTAGTGCCGACTTGACAATCTAAATGTTAATTAGAATGGTATATATATATATAGAAGGTCAAGTGGTGAATAAGACAAGCAGCATGTAAATAATCATTTGAAGAAAGGTATGTGTAAAATTTGAAGGGATGGTTAGATATCCTTGAGGAGTAGCAAAGATTTATTTGATCAGTAAGGATATAGTGAAGCAGAACAGAGATCTATAATCAGTAATTTAGTTGCAGGTCATTTCATTGTTACTTCTCTTACAATTGTAGCAGTGATATCAAAATCTCTTAACTGATTTAGTTTAACAACTATTTGTAAATCCTCTAACAAGGTGATAGTTCTATTGAAATTGTTTCAAGACCTCTTACAAGGCCACTCCTAGCAGGGTGATTAAATCCTCTAACAAGGTCACACCTAACAGTGTGTTTTGTAACCTTTTACCGGGTTGGCTTCTAACCGGGCATCACTTCAGAAGAGTGAAAAATAGTAACTAGTTACATTGGTGGTTTTTCCCATATTGGGTTTCCACAGTAAATCTAGTGTCTCTTGTGTGATGTTATTTTCTTTATTCATGTATGTTAATTAGTGATGAATGCTTAAGAATAGTTTAATTATTACACACTTCAAAGATCAAGTTTCAGTATTTCTCTGTATGTTTACCGAGTGGCAACAGTAAATAATTGTTAAGATATCTAAGGGATCAGTGGTAATATTTTTGTGGTTAACTGATTCACCCCCCCTCTCAGTTACTGGATCTATATTTCCAACAATTGGTATTAGAGCTTTTGGTACTTGCAGGAAGGGTTTGAAGGACCTAAGCTAAAGATCAGGATGTCTTACAAAGAGAAATTCCAAGGCTTAACAGAAATAACTTTTCAGCATGGCAAGGTTTCATGAGACTTCATCTGGCTTCCATTGGTGATTCAGGATGCAAATATATTGATCAAGAATATACAATTCCTACTGGCACACTAACCATTGAAGGACATTGCAGAGAAGAAGACCATAACACTATGATGATAGACATTGCATCAGCTCTTAGCTATGAAGAATTTGATGAAATCAAAGACTGCACAACTGCTCATGAAATGTGGAACAAGCTAAAGAAAATCTATGGTGGTGATGACAATGTGAAGAGAGCCAAAGTAGAAAGCCTAAGAGGATAGTTTGATCAAATGAAAATGAGAGAAGAAGAAAACATTGCAAAATATGTTGAAAGGATCAAGACAAGTGTTAGTGCAATCAGAGCTTCCTGAGGAAAAATTGATGATGAAACTATTATAAGTAAGGTTCTTAGAACATTACTTCCTATTTATGCAATAAGAGTTTTTGCTATTCAAGAAAGAAGATGTGAAGAAAATCACAATATAACTTTGGATGCCTTAGTTGGAAGATTGACAACCTTTGAACTGGATAACTATGACAACTATGTTCCAACTTCTAAAAATATTGAATCAGCTTTTGAAGCCAAACTTTCACTCAAGAAAAGGAAGAAAATCCATCAAAAAGTGAAGAAGAATCAGAGGAAAGTTCTGATAGTGATCTTGAAGTTATTGAAGCATTACTTGCAAAGAAATATTCAAGAGGCAGAGGAAAATACAAAGGTAAAACTCCCTTAATCTATTTTTCATGTGAAGAAATTGGTCATATTGTAGCTAGGTGCCCAAACAAGCAAAGCAAAGATGAGAAGAAAGGTTACAAGTACAATGGCAAGAAGAATTTCAAATCATTCAAGGATAAAGGTAAGAAAACATGTTTTTTAGCTAAAGATTCGGATGAAGTGAAGAAGAAATTGTTTTCATTGCTGTAAAAGATGAATTTGATAATGATGAAGATGAGATGGCACTTATCTCTCATATAAGAAAGAATGATACATGGATTATAGACAGTGGATGTTCACATCATATGACTGGTGATAGGACTATGTTTGAACACTTTGAAAATTTTTGATGGTGGTAATGTAAGGTTTGGAAACAATGAACCTTGTTGTATAAAAGGAAAGGGATGAATTTTCATTAACCACAGAACTTATATGTGATAATGCATATTGGGTTGAAGGACTAAAGCATAATCTTCTAAGTGTAGCACAGCTAATTAACATTGGATTCAAAGTTGAATTCATGAATGGCAAAGCAAGACTGTTGGATGACAAAGGAAAATTGATAGGATTAGGCAAAAAAACCAAAGGTAACCTGTTTTATCTTGATCTTGGTGAATACTCATGTTTTATTGCTCAAATTGAAGAAAGTTGGTTATGGCACAAAAGGTTATGTCATGTAAATTTTGATAACATGATGAAAATAAGCAAATTCAAGAAAGTAAGAGGTATTCCTACTTTGAAGAAACCTGATGTTGGTCTATGCAAGAATTGTCAAATTGGTAAAATGGGAAAGTCTAGTTTTAAAAGTAAAAACTATCAGTTTGAAGATATTTTGGAAATTGTGCATACTAATTTATGTGGACCTATTGGAATTGAGAGCTATACTGGAGAAATATTCTTTATTCTCTTTGTTGATGATTATTCTAGAATGATGACTGTTATGTATTTAAGAGAAAAGTTTGTAGCATTTGAGAAGTTCAAATGGTATTTAGCAAGAGTAGAAAAGGAAACTGAAAAAAAGAATAAACTGCTTGAGATCAGAAAGAGGTGGTGAATTCATCTCCCATCAATTCAATAATTTTTGCATTGAAAGAGGAATCAAAAGATAGGTATCAGCCCCGAGAACTCCTGAGCAGAATGGAATAGCTGAAAGAAGGAACAGATCTATCATGGACTCTACAAGGACTCTAATGATTGAAAAGAACATTGCTATGAAATGCTGGAAGGAAGCTATCAGCACTGCAGTTCATACCTTGAACCGAGTACAACTGAGAAAAGACACATTCAAGACTCCTTATGAGCTATGGTATGGCTACAAACCAAATGTAAGTTACCTAAAAGTATTTGGTAGTAAATGTTACATCTTAAAAGAATCTAGAAAAGGAAAATTTGATGTAAAAAGTGATGAAGGAATATTTTTGGGATATTCTTGCAAAAGTAAGGCATATAGATGTCTAAATTTGTCTACTCACAAAATCATAGAAAGTGCACATGTGAGAATTGATGAGTTTGCAGAAAAGACTGAAGAAGAAAGCAAAAAGGAATGAGAGGATTACAAAAGATTTGTTAACATCAAACCTGATACATTGCCAGACACATCTGTCAATAAGGAAACTACATCTACCGAGCCCAGTATAGTAACCGAGTCACAAAGTACTGAGTCTCAGTTTGAAGCTACTGAGCAAGTATCTACCAAGCCTGAGAAACCTGAACCTGAAGATGAAGAAGATGATATTGTAACTCAATCAGGAAGCAAGGAACCTATATTGGCCAAGTACGTCAGAAAGCATCATACACCAGATCAGATTATTGGAAACAAATCAGATGGTACTATGACAAGAAGTAAACTAAAAGGTACATGTTTATTTGCTGAAATTGAACCCAAAAATATCAAAGATGCATTGGAAAATGAAATTTGGATTGAGGCTATGAATGAAGAAATAGAGAAAATAGAGAAAAATAAAACATGGACTCTTGTACCTAGGCCTAAAGATAAAAATGTAATTGGGACAAAATGGGTATTCAGAAATAAGTTGAATGAAGATGGTCAAGTATCAAGAAACAAAGCAAGATTGGTATGTAAAGGATATTCTCAAGAAGACAGAATAGATTATGGAGAGACTTTTTCTCCTATTGCAAGATTAGAAGGTGTGAGGACTTTACTTGCATATGCAGCACATAAAGGATTTAAGGTATATCAGATGGATATAAAATCTGCATTTCTCAATGGTATTCTTGAGGAAGAAGTCTACATTGAGCAACCTGAAGGTTTTATTGATCCAGACAAAAGGGGTATGGTCTACAAATTACACAAAGCATTGTATGGTCTGAAACAAGCTCCTAGAGCATGGTATGAAAGATTACATAACTATCTTACTCAGATTGATTTCAAAAGAGCTAATGACAACAGTAATTTATTCATCAAAGAAGGATCAGATAACAAAATTGTTTTGGCAAAAATATTTGTGGATGATACTGTGTTTACAGGAAATGATGATCAGTGCAAAGAATTTTTAGAGCATATGAACAAAGAATTTGAAATGTCTATGTTTGGTCAGATAAAAAAATTTGTTGGACTTCAAATTCAGCAGAATAAAAATGGTATCTACATTACTCAATCTAAATATATCAGGGAAATACTTAAGAAATTTGGTATGGAAGATTCAAAACCAGTTGGTACACCCATGTGTACTGGACAGAAGCTTACCAAAAATGATGATTCAAAAGAAGTAGATCAGACCTTATACAAATCAATGATTGGAAAATTATAGTATGTAGTGCACACAAGGCCTGATATTGCCTTAGCAGTTGGTATAGTGGCAAAGTTCTCAGCTAAACCCAGAGAAAATCACATGATGACAATCAAAAGAATCTTGAGGTATTTAAGGGGAACTGAAGATTATGGCTTGTGGTATAAATTTGGAGGCAATCTGGATTTAAAAGTGTTTACTAATGTTGATTGGGTAGGAAACATTGATGGCAAAAAGAGTACAAGTGGTGGAGCATTCTTTCTTGGCAAGAGGTTAGTATCTTGGACTAGTAAAAAGAAAAACTGCACATTCCAATCCATAGCAGAAGTAGAATATGTTGCTGCAGTAGTAAATTGCTCTAATATTGTATGGTTTAAATAGTTTTTGGAAGGCATGAAGGTTGAGATAAAAGAACCAGTTGTTATGTTTTGTGACAATACAAGTGCAATAAATATTTCAAAGAATCCAGTAATGCATTCCAAAACCAAGCACATTGCTATAAAATATCACTTTGTCAGAGAATTGGTACAGGACAAGGAAATCGGATTGGAATATATTCATACAAAAGAACAAATTGCAGATATCTTCACCAAGCCACTACCTAAGGATGCATTCTTGTATCTAAGAGGCAAGTTAGGGGTCACTCCCCTATCTGAGGTTCACTAAATAAAGTTTTAGTGATGCATCAACCAGAACATGTTGAAGATCAATCAGTTGATGCAGCATAGTCAGGGAATCATTGCATATGAATCAATACATAAGGTACATTGATATTTACCGAAATTGTGTAAGTTGTCTTTGGCATGTGTTGTCAAAGAGGGAGAGTTTGTTGTCATTTCAAGAAATATATAACAAGAATAATTTGAGAAGTTAAGAGGGAGAGTTCTCAATCAGAAAGAAGTTTGAAGATGATGGGAATCAGAATCAAGCTAAGGATATGTTTCTTACTCTAGGTTTCTCTGTGAAATTTCATTGTGCTATGACATGTGTTTCCATTAATGCCAAAGAGGGAGATTGTTGGATACAATTGTCTGAAGGACATTATTGGATTAGCTATGTGTTGTCTTTGATGTCACACAAATGTCATATCAATTATCATTCTTAGTGTCTACCAAGATCAGTTGGTCAGCTAGGCAGTTCTCAGTGTCTACCAAGCTCAGTCGGTTAGCTAGGCAGTTCTCAGTGTCTACCGAGCTCAGTCGGTCAGATAGGTGATTTTTAGTGTCTACCGAGATATCTCAGGTTTCAAAAAGAATCATGATAGAAAATAGTGTTAACCGAGCCTCCTCGGTTATTGAAGGAAAATTAGTGGTTACCAAGCTCACTCGATCTCTGAAGGATGTTGCAGAATTCATTGTGGTTACTGAGTTCACTCGATCACCGAAGGAAATCTTTTCAAGATTAATGTTTACCAAGCAAGGTCGACCCTTGAAAGGATTTTGTTACTACAGTTTGTTTATCCTAGCCGACTGTTGTAATAATTATTAGTGCCGACTTAACAATCTAAATGTTATTTAGAATGGTATATATATATATAGAAGGTCAAGTGGTGAATAAGACAAGCAGCATGCAGAAATCATTTTGAAGAAAGGTATGTGCAAATTTTGAAGGATGGTTAGATATCCTTGAGGAGCAGCAAAGATTTATTTGATCAGTAAGGATCTAGTGAAGCAGAATAGAGATCTCTAATCAACAATTCAGTTGCAGGTTATTTCATTGTTACTCTCTTACAATTGTAGTAGTGATATCAAAATCTCTTAACCAAGTTGGTTTAACAACCATTTTGTAAATCCTCTAACAAGGTGACAGTTCTATTGAATTGTTTCAAGACCTCTTACAAGGCCACTCCTAGCAGGGTGATTAAATCCTCTAACAAGGTCACACCTAATAGTGTGTTTTGTAACCTTTTACCGGGTTGGCTTCTAACCGGGCATCACTTTAAAAGAGTGAAAAATAGTAACTAGTTACATTGGTGGTTTTTCCCATATTGGGTTTCCACGGTAAATCTGGTGTCTCTTGTGTTCATGTTATTTTCTTTATTCATGTATGTTAATCAGTGATGAATTCTTAAGAACAATTTAATTATTACACACTTCAAAGATCGAGTTTTAGCATTTCTCTGTATGTTTACGGAGTGGCAACAGTAAATAATTTGTTAAGATATCTAAGGGATCAATGGTAATATTTTTGTGGTTAACTGATTCACCCCCCCTCTCAGTTCCTGCATCTATATTTCTAACAATATATATATATATATATATATATATATATATATATATATATATATATATATATATATATATATATATATATATATATATATATATATATATATATATATATATATATATATATATATATATATATATATATATATATATATATATATATATATATATATATATATATATATATATATATATATATATATATATATATATATATATATATATATATATATCTATATCTATATCTATATATAAGTTTAAATTACCATTTATACATCATTTGCTTCCATTTACTTGCAAGTTAAATCAAATAGATGTATTAATGCAAACTCAACATTACATATATGCTTAGTTTTTTTTTGTTTCATAGAATAAAAGAGGCAAAAGAAATAATTAAACTTGCTAGTTTATTCATTATGACAGCAAGCAAATGCATGAGATTTCTTTTTATTACAATTTTCCTAATGATTTCTTACTTTAAAATTTAAAGAAACAACAATGAGGAGGACAATATGGGAGTGCATAATGAAGTGAATCCCTTTTTTTTTTTTTTCATTGTTTCATAGAATAAAAGAGGCAAAAGAAATAATTAAACTTGCTAGTTTATTCATTATGACAGCAAGCAAATGCATGAGATTTCTTTTTATTACAATTTTCCTAATGATTTCTTACTTTAAAATTTAAAGAAACAACAATGAGGAGGACAATATGGGAGTGCATAATGAAGTGAATCCCTTTTTTTTTTTTTGCAAGAAATATAAAATTCTCTTTTCCAATAAACACACAAATACAATTTTGCATCTTCAAAATTTACATATACAAGCCCTCTTGAGGACTTTCAAAGGACAATAATATACAAATTTTAAACTTCATCCGTCTACCATAGAAATATAAGCATATTTTACAAGCTCCTCAACTATGGGAGTTACGTATACAATCATCTTGACAAAACTCTTCAACTTCCAAACTTTGTACCTTTGAGCTTCCAAAAATCTGCAAGAAACCAAGACAAAAGGAAGACCATGGGAAGCTCACCTCCCATCTTAGGCCTCTCATGAGGCCACCCCCAAGCTTGGGGAAACCACACCAAATGGGATACACACACTCAAACACAAAGCACTCACAAGATAACATAAATTGCAAACCCAAATTCCCTCAAGGGTGAAACTAAGAAATTCCAAAAACTCCTTTTGTGGGGTGTGGGTGGACAACCCATGGAGACAACCATTGCATGAAAACAAGGCCACACATGGACCCAAATAAACACAATATCAAAACAAGGCTCACATGGCCAATATTTCCCTCCTTATACCCCTAATGCCTCATGGGCTAAAATGCATGGTTACTTGGGGAAAACACTCAACCCAAGTTTCATCTTTCCCCACACATGGAGGAGACTCTACACATGGAGTTGCCTCCATTTCCCACAGCCCCTCTTGGTTGCTCTTCCCTCCGATGGGTGAGTGAACCAAGAGCATACAACCCAAATCCAATGACAAAAGAAAACACAAAGATGCTTTCTCTCACCATGACCAACCATGGGAGCTAAAACACAACAAAGAATCAAGAGCAAAGATTCCTCCATGACCAACCATGGGGAGCCAAAGGAGAAACATAAACTCATACATTCTCTACAACAAGAGCGAGAGAAAAATTGCAACCTCAAGTCCAAATGCAAATTAAGGTGAGTTGAGTTCTTTTCCCAAATCCAAGCTTTCTCCCTCCTCTAACTTTGGTGATCTCTAAGGATAGAGAATGGGTGAACAACCCCATTGTTCTCCAAAATTCTACTAAAAGGACCTCTAACCCAACTCCCAAAATCCTAGGGAAAGGCAAGCCCTCTCATTGGTTGACAAAACCCCAAACCTTACACACCCCTCTCCTCATAAAGGTGGTCCTTGGAGGTGGGTGACCTAGGACTTCTCCAAATAAGGAAGATGGTCATGAAAGTACTTTTTGGGTCATATGACAAGATGTAATTTTCGCTCAAGATTAATTATGCACTTTTGGAGGGGTCAAAAAGTCAATCTTGAGCTTCTCCCATGTTCAAAATTCCCCTAACCCATAGGTACATGGAATGGGTTAGCTAAAAATGCATAAAACCACTCCCTAAGGCCACTTTTAACCCTCCAAAACTCATGATTAAGAGTATGCACGAAAATGGAAGATGGGGACTTCATTATGGGGTCCTATGACAAGAAGGTGTGCTTAGGATTTCCCCCAAAAGGCTTCTAGAATGTTTTCTCACTCAACCACATGGCATACCTTGATAACATTAAACACTAGTGTCAAGTGACACGTCACAAAATAACATTACACACAAGGTATGTCTAATTTGTCACAACACTTAGCATTCCTACACACATACATCCAAATTATTGTTATGAATAAAATACTTTATAATGAGGCCTTGGGTCTCTTCATAGATGGGGCCTTGGCTTAACTGATTGCACATACATTCAATGTGATTTCCCTGAATATATTTCCATGGTCCTTCCTCCTGCAACACCTCAATGCAACATCAATAATTCAACAAAGAAAACCAATACGAATAAACATATAAGATATAACATCTTCAATTTAATCAAAATTCAATTGCATATAGTCATGTAAGGTACATTTATCAAATCAGTTCAATTTCAACTACATAATTCAATACATAGTTCAAATGAAATCAAGATAATCCAT
This sequence comes from Chamaecyparis obtusa, assembly GCA_027943335.1. NCBI lineage: Eukaryota > Viridiplantae > Streptophyta > Pinopsida > Cupressales > Cupressaceae > Chamaecyparis > Chamaecyparis obtusa. Next base: position 9,578 of record BSBK01011982.1, read on the forward strand.
AATCTATCATCATCATAAGATAATCATCAGGTTCTCATAATATGAAGATAATAATAAAGTCTAACATGATCAAATTTGAATCTACTAATCATGGATCCATATACAAAATTAACAAAAATATATAGTCTAACATGTCCATCATAACATAACAGTAAATCGAATGAGTCCAAGTATCTCAATAACATAATCAAAATGAAATGAAAGGTCTAGAAATCAGGATCACTATGTGGGACTAAGGTGGGCCTCATAGTCAAAGATATATATACACCAAGTGAAGTAAGTTGAAGGATATGAGGAAGTGAATTGGCTATTGATCATATGAGTTTTTATAAGCTTAGCATAGATCTGAATACTTGAAAATTAATTTGTATTTGAATCAGATCAGTACTGTATCAATTTAGCCATTGATTCAACAAAATCTCTTAACCAAGTGGACTTAATAGTCTTTTTGTATTTCCATATGACATTCAAGGAATGTTAATTGTTATCTCGTTGAGCCCATAGTGAATGCTGGCCAAAAGTTAACTATTAGTGATAAATCCTCTAAAAAGGTCACACATGATAGTGTGCATTGTAACCTTTAACAGGGTTGGCTCCTAACCGAGCTCACTTCAGAAGAGTGAAATATTTTTGGGTTACCGGTCCAAGGTGGTTTTTCCCTTAGTAGGGTTTCCATGTTAAATCATTGTGTTATGTGTTATGACTATTTTTCTATCATACTTTACATGTTTCATATTTGATTAATCCATAAAGATAGTTTGGATAATTAATGGTATTCGGTAAATGATCAGAAAGATATATATTTTATCTTACCAAGCTATTTGATTTGTTGAATAAGTGTGAAAAAGTACATCTAAGATTTTGGGATTGTAGGATAACTAATTTAACTAATTCAGCCCCCTCTCAGTTATGTACAAAAATCCACCAAGCTACCTAAAAAGTGGAGAAAGATGGTAAGAGGTAAGGATGACATTAAATCTTAACAGGAGGATACTAGTAAATTCAAAGTAGTTGTAAATAAGGCTCAATCAATTAATGAGATAGTAAAGAATGTAATGTCCCCACCAGGGAACCCATAAGGAATCAGGTCTTATGACCAAAAATTGCAACTAACAATTTTTTTTTCTAACATTACATCATTAATATATTTACATTTACATTCCTTAAGGTTCCCTTTATTAATTCATTTACTAACATATTACTTATCCAAATTGAATTTTATTTCTTTTCTTTACTTTCACATTTCAGAACTTAAGAGATAGGGTAAGAAAATAACATTTCATTTACAATTATATTCCTTACTTCATAAACCAATTGCATTTCTCTTTCCTACACATTGAATAACTATTCTTTCCAAATTATATTCCAGCCTTAGCATAATAATACATTCCTTTCATTGCAACATAAGAGAGATAGAGAAGATAATTCAACATTACATTATATATTTCCAACTTTGATATTTCAAATAACAACCCTTGAAATAAACCCTAGAACTATCCCTCCCAACTACATTGATTTTCTTTTCAATTACATTTTTCTCATAATAAATCTCATTATTATAACAAGTACATCAATGGACCAAAGGTATTAAAATATATCTTTTCATATTCATTTTCAATAATACATAATACAAAATAGAAAGATTTTCATTAATGCATAAAATTGAATGCATCCAAGTCACGAACCACGAACAGGACCTCGAAAGATTTTTGCCACCCAACCATGTGAACCTGGTGAAGTTCCACACCTCGTGCTAGGAGATAGAACTAAGATACTCACAAGGCCCTAATAATTCTAAGGTTTCACAAACCCTAACTTTAAAACATAGACAAAACATTACAAGATATCACATTACTAATCATAAGGGTTAGGTTTCTAGCATACCCTCTAGGTGAGTGTCATCACATATCCTACATTTTGGGATCCTTCTAGGAAACCATGTAACCCCGGTCCCCCCTTTCTAAATAGGGATCCATCCTGGTAGTTACCCATGGTCCTAGTACTCCAATAGGACTATGTGGCCATTAATATTTTTTCTTTCATTATATTTTGTTTCCCCCCTCCCAAGTTAATTTTAAGCTTATCACTTAATTACAAACTCACTCATAGGATCTCCTGGAAACCACTTTGGGTCCTGAAACTTATGGTGAGCCACTCATCTAGGGTACCTAGTCCCCTACCCAAAACATGATAAAAGAATTGCAATACTTCAAATGTTTAAGTTCATAAGTTTAGGAAACTCTCCTATGTACTCAGACCATGAGGACGAGCCCTAACCTTAACCATAAATAACATAAGAATAGTACAAGGATGTCACACACTCAAGACACCTTACATAAAACATTATGATCAACTTCAAGAAATAAAATGAACATTCAGAGAGGTACAAAGATGTAAACAGAGACCAGGATCAAGGTTGGAAAATACCAACCAAACCCCAAGCCAAACAGTTACCCAACACTAAAATCCACTACTCCAAAGTTTCTAGAATAGGTCCAAATGGAAAATTAAAGTAATATAAATTATAAAATAATAAATATTGATGGGGAAAATATTGTGCTATAAAATAATGAATGTGCAAGGACCTATGAATCAAGGGAGAAGAAAAAGTAATCTTGTCTTAGTAAGGTGGCAACATATTAAATATTTAAGTGTTGATGAATCTTCTCTTGTAGGTTGGTTACAAGAGGTATATAGATCAAGAGAGGAGTAAAATTGAGTTTTAAATGTGTCCTAGTGGTTTGAATCACAAGGGACCCTTTATATGTGCAAGTTTAGAGATTGTCTTGGAGATCTATACATGATTATTTCTAGAAACATATGTATGAAATTGTCATAAACATATAGTCTCAGTGTGGTGAGCATAACATTATTTTGCTTCATTGGATTTTCCCAATTTTCACATATTTTGGATAAAACCTAATTGCACATGTGTTCTCATCAAAGAGAGTTTCATAATAAGGTCAGGTTCAAAATTTATTTACAACAGAGTACGAGTATAGAAAAATAAACTAGAACACTTTGTTTGTTTCCAATTAACATAGTTTTTTTCATTATCATCCTAATTACAAATCATTTCACAAAAGAAAATTTTTAGATCATATAAAAAATATAAATATTTAAGAACACACACACATATACATATTCACATACAATAAGATGATTTCCCTGGTTCCAAACCCAACCTAGAGTCCTGCGGAGAAACTTCACAATGACTAGAGCACACCTATGCAAGTCCTCCAAACCTTGAGTGAGATGGTCGCGTCCTGGAAAGCTTCCTTTGGAAATCAAACAACAAGAAATCCACACACTTTCTCTCCAAACCAGAACACTCTCAATCTCATAGAAAAATACAAATAACTTTCAGAAAAAACATCAATGTAGAAAACTTCAAAAATCTTCCAAAAAATCCAACTCCCTCTCACTCCCCGAAATGAAAATATTTATCCTTCAACTATGTGGTTGGAGGAGTTTCTTTATGGGAAGCAACTTCTCCAACTTCCATAGTTGGTTGGAAGACCAAATAAATCATTCCCATAAGTGACCTAACAAAGTTTTAATAAATTTAATTTAAATAAAGTTAAAAGAAAACAATTACAAGAAAGTCAAACAAATAACTCTCAAGGAAAACACATAGCACACATGAAAACCAACTAGCCTAACTTCTAAGAGGTCTCGAGTTCAACTCCCTCCTAGATAGCTAGTTTTACTACAAAGAGCATTTACTTTTAATATCATTTTCACTATTTATTTATTTATAAACTTTATTTAATTATTATAAAGAATATACCATTTTCTCAATCAATAAATGTATACAAGTATTATTATTTATATAAGCATGGGTATATGCATGTGCACCCACATATACACATACCTATATAACATACAAACAATTATAACATAATTATAGAATTGTTATTATACATATAAACAAGGTTAATTATAACTCGTAACATAAACTCAGACCAACATTGAAATAAAAGACCACAACATAAACTACATTGTAATTTCCCAACTAGGGTATCTGCCTAATAGAAATATAAGCCCATGGGTAACCTCAAGAGTAGCTTGGTTAAATGTCCATACAACAACAGTTTGAGGATTTTTAGGTTACGCTCAAACCTGTGTAGCCAAGTAGAGACAATGCCTGGTAGCTACATCCTACATCACCAATCTACATGCATATAGATACATATAAATATATAGTGGCAAACAAGGAGGGAGATTGCAAAATCATGTGGACCTCTCGTAGGAGTAACTACAACTACCTCTCCTTGTCCTACACTAACATCAACCAATGTAATCATCAGAACATAATGGGGTTTGCAGGGTTAGATCCATCACAATATAAATCAAATGTAAAACATTTTAAAGATATTTTATTTCAAATTATTTAATATCTCATAATAAACTCTATTAACCAAAAATATGAAATCAAATGTCCCATCATGAAATAACATAGTCCAAACATATAATTCAAAGTATCAAAGTAATAATCTTGTCCATCCAAAATATGTAGATACTAGGGTGGGAATTACAAAGAACAGAAAGGAAACGGGTAGAATAGGTCACCCTAAAATGAGCTGGTATGTACACATGTCTTTTGAGGACCAAGAAAAAATAGAGGAAGTAATCATCAAAATGATGAACAAGTTTAAAATATTACCAGTTGAGTTTTCAAGTTATATTCAGAAAGAGATATATGAGAAGGTATCAACAAGATGCACTGATGCCTTGCATACCAGAAGAAGATGAGAGAAAGATCTCTAAGTTTGCATATGCCCAATCTATCAATTACCGAGATTGAGGATATAATGAAATAGTATGGGCCAATAAATTTTTGATGAAAGGAATAGCATTGAATATACTAAAAGGAAAACTTGAAGAAGTTGATGAAGATAGTAAAAATTTATCACTAATACATTTGGGCCTCTTTTTCGACGATCATTTCCAACAAAGGGGCACATTTTGTGAAATTGGTATTTTTAAAAAATGTGTGCCCACAACTTTCACAATTCTGATGCTTTTTAAACCATCACAATTGTGATGGTTGTGGGAACACATTTCAAACAAAACAACAGATCAAATTCATTTTTATGTTATCGTGTGAAATAATTCGTAGCCCAAAGCTAGTTCTATGGAATCCCACCCCATTCTTGGGAAGCCAAATATCATGAAGCCATGAATTTTGTGAAGCATCTAACCTCAAATTTCCTGAATGTTATGAAGTTCATGAATGCTGCTATCAATAGTAGGTATGCACCTTGCTTACCTATTATTTTTTATTTCCATAATATAACCTAAATCATGCCATAGCTTTCCAAGATGGCAAGTAGATAAATATTGCAGGGTGAAATGCCTCAACATAGTACATGGAATTCCCTCCAATTTCCCTTTAGATAGTAGGGGATTATCCAACTCTATTTGTGGAGGGTTTTCAGAACATTTTTAGAAAAAACTCTTCAAATTCCTTGCCTCTTGATTCGATTCATCGATGATTAGGAAAGGTTAGCTTCTGCATGCCACCTGTCAAGACTACTAAAGCCAACATTGCAGAGCCATTAACACAATAGCATCAATAAACTATACTATACATAGGGAGTAGAAAACATAAGAGGAAGGGTCATCCAGTAACATTGGAGACAAAGGTTAGGCCACCAACATTATATATGTCATTTTTTGTCAGAAAATTTGATCAAAGATCATACCAAACAAAAATATAGCAAAAATATAGTCATGGGTTCAAGAAAAGAACAACTATTTATTCAAAATTCTAATGCCACTACATCCAACACTTCATCCTCGACCATAAGAGGATTTAAAAAAAAAATGAATTAGGTTGCAATGGTTGGAACCAATTCCAACCAACAACCATTTGATCATAACCTTTTTTTCCTTGTCATTAGCAACTTTTGCAATTTGTGCAAATATGTGGCAATACTAAACCTATTGACTCAAAATGTTTATAAATCACCTATTTTGACCTTAGAAAACTAATAAAAACCTTTTTTGCAAAAAAAATATAATTTAATACACTTTGACCTTCAATGGTCTTATAGGCCTACATGTCCTTAATAGCACAAAGTATTGTACAAATTAAATTCAATAGATTATAATGTGTCCATAGGACATCATTGAACATAAAAGGAACATAAATGACCTAATCAAGGCCTTAATACATCATCCTATTTAAAATATTATAGTGAACCATATTTTCTTAAGGAGGAACTTGGTGCTCCTACACCATACACCCGACTTGGAAAGAAACTCAAGTCCACTTGAGGACTATGTTGCTTGAAAACATGTCTTGAACATCTCTATCCTTTCTTGTAAATGTTATGTATGTCTAGTATACCATTCACCCAAGAAATAGAATAAGGTGACTTGTAGGGTATTCTTTCTAACTACAACTTGTCAACTATTTATTGAGAAACCAAGTTATCTAAACTACATGAATCAACCATCACATTGCATACCTTGCCTTGTCATTTGCATCTGGTCTTGAAAATAACACTCCTTCATAGCATCTCTTCTTCCATGGATCCTTTGATAGCCATGATATCCTTTCACCTTCAAACTTGTCAAATCCCTATAGCTTTGATACCATCTAATGTAGAGGCAAGAGTTAATCAACAAGTTTGTATTGGAATATTATGACCAAGTCTTGATTGATCTACTAAATAATGGTTGCACTCCACAATTGCTCAAATCCACAAAAAAGACTCTAGGGCATCTCAAGACCTTATCAAGGCATCTAACAAGATTAACATGATCATAAAATCATGATTTGACCAACCACACGTATAAGAAACACCATTCTAGGACAAGACACTCTATACCAAGAGACTACTCCTTTTAGGCCTATTTGCCCTATCCACACTATTTTTGGGATAAAAAATATTAAACTCTCCAAAAGACTCTTCAAACCAAAAAAAAATTCCAATACCCTTTTCCAAGTTGTACAACATATCTTGAAACCGTATGTGACTATTTTGGACTAACCATCTTAACTTTAGGCTTCTACTCCACTCACCTAGTTCAATTCACTATAAAAAGATACTTATGTCCTCTAGGATTGATGTTTTTTTTGTTATGGAATAAATACATGATGTCCTTTAAGTCATTTATTTACAAATAACTATTTCTTTTACATTGACTTATCATTGAAACTCAATATCATTGTTTATCATATCATACTATTCTCGTGCATTGTAAATTACTCACATTAACATCATTATCTTTTACTTTTATAGAAATATTTTAGACCTTTTCCTTCATCTTTTTGATGTGCATTTTCATGTATCCCAAATACACAATCGTTCACTATCCTTGTATATAATCTGATATGTTTTTGTATTGCATCATTATCTATTTGTCATTGTTTGTATCTTTTTGTTCTAATGACAACATAATGCATTAGATTGTCCTTTCTCCCTTCCTTACTAAATGTTTTTAGATATCTTTATTGCACAAGTTTGTTAGAAAAATAGAAATTTACTTAATATTATATAGCCATGCATAGTTCAATTTTCCAACTTTGGAGCTTTGATAACCACAACCGCATGGCTTCCTCATTCATGCTAAGAAGTCTCATCAAAGAAAATATGTGTAACTTGTACTAGAAAATCAAAATGATTTGATGATATGAATAAGACATCTTTTCTGGATGAGGAAACATGAATGATGAAGAAAATGAATCCTATTATGATAAACAAAGTTCTAATTGTAGCATGTTGTGCTCAACCCTCATGGAAGCCCATTTTACCTCACATGCTAAAATGCAAATGATATCAAACTAGAATTTTTAGTGATGATAATAGAACATGTACCTGTACATGAAATAAAATTGTTTGATGAAAAAGATGAAGTTATGATATATTCATTTCTAAATCCTTCAATCTATTCTTGATGCATTTATTTCTAGTTTTTTGTGCACTGATACTATGTTGACATAGAATTATAACCTCAAGCTCTAAGAAATATTTTTACTCTCTCTTTTTAGTTGATACACTCATAATAGAAAATAAAAATGCAATCATTTTAATCCATTATCAAATAAATAACACATGGATTCAAGCATTACAATGCCCTAGATCAAGGATTGTATCTGCAGAGGAGAATAACTGTTTGTACAAGAATGTTTTTTTATTTCTTCAAGAACATATTATAATGGTTCTCTACCTTCACACACATCTAACCCCTCAAACTCACATGGATATTTATTAAATAGATCCTCTACATTAAAAAAACTAACAGTAACCAAGCAACTTCTGTCCAAACTGACTGTAACCAGTTATAAGCTGATTGTTACATTTGTTTAATGTTGTCTAGTTCCCAACACAGTTGTCAACTAAAAAACTCCCAATATTATTTCCATTTATATTAACTTATAAGGCCTCTTAGGACCAAATCCTAAGATATAGACCCTAAACCCTCTTTAAACCCTTACATGAGCCTTTATTAGACCTATTTTGCATATAAATGCCATATTACATCTTTTGGCACTTTTAGTGCATTACACAACTCTTAATGGCTCAGATGGCCAAGTTATAATCAATATTGACCTTATAAGTCTTAAACAAATTTATTTATCATTGGATCATCAAGTGACCCCAAGGAGTGCTCTCCTAGCCTCAAGGTGCCAACAATGGCTTACAAAACTTTATTCATGATCATATTATAAAATGATCACCATACTATCAAAACATTATCAAATGACCAATCTTGGTCTCATTACATTTCAAATGACCCATTCTGGTCATGCTTCTATCTCTCCTAGGATCCATTAGTGACCTTAGTGTAGCTTTATGTCCTTGTTGTTCTCCATCAAATAAGATTTATACCAAGAACATGTGTCATATATTTATCTAAAAAATAAAAGAATATATAAAAGGCATTTTTGAACAAAAAAGAAAAATTACGACTAGAAAAGAAGAATATTCAAGTTAAATAAATCAGTGGAGAAAGGCTCAAAAGTCATATATGATCTAGTCTTCATTTTCAAGAGTTATCATTACAGCTCTATTTGTAGTTTATTCTCCTTTAAGTTTGAAAATAAAGTTTGTAGACTCTCCTGAAGTTATAAATTTATCATCTTTCATGAATCTTTGATCGGTCAATAACCTTACATCATCCAAACGTTGGCTAGAAGTTTCAAAACTCATAATTATTATTTATATAGTCTAGGGTTTTCTATCTCAACCTTGAGAAGAGGATTTGTAATTATTATTATGTTGCATGTTTCTATTGTAATTCTTGTAAGCAACTTTGGAGGACCTAGGGCACAATGCTAAGCCACACACACACACACAACATCGACAACATATAAAAACTTCATCTATATATAATATTTGATTAGAGAAGGTATATGCACAGGTGATGAATATGCAAATTTTCCTAAGCACTACTGGGAGCTTACCTTACAATAAATGTACTATTTTGAAAATCATCACAAGTCCATTTTTTGTAGGGTCTAGCTCCCAGTAGTGCTTGGTCAAATATGCATGTTTTTCACCTGTAGATATACCTTCTCTGATCAACTCTTATATACATAGCTGAAGGCTAATCAACTCCAATCTCCTATTTGTATCTATATGTTTTTGATTAAGTAAAATAGGTTTTATAGGGTGCTTGAAATCCACAAGATTGTTAAAAATAAGAAATGATATAATTTTAGAGTTAAAGCATAAAAAACAAAGGGATAGGCCATAGAAAGGCCAACCAAGAAACAACCACAGAAAAGGAAAGAAAAAACTAAGAAAAAAGAAGCAGGCACTAGAAGTCGGGTTAAGGCAGGCTCCTAAGCATGAGAACAACATTGCATTCAAGAGCCTCCATCATCTCAGTTGCGTCTTAGACATTTTGAATGTCTTTGGGTCCTTGGGAGCCATCTTCCTCCCTATTTTTCTTTGTTCTAGCTCTGGTTCTTTTGCCTGGACCCTCACTGGGCTTCTTCTTGTCTTCCTCCATTGTCCTTTGATCAACCCTGCTATCCATCTTTTCTACTTGAGACATTTGAATTGTTAAAGAAATTAGCATTTGAAATTTTATGAAATTTCTATTTTTTCCTTAGATTCCTCTATTTATTCATTGGTCATGTCATTAGAAGCTTCATTTAGTATACAAGTTTGATAAGAGGCTTCTTTTAGCATATATATTGGATAAGAGGCTCTTTAAAATACTTAATGGATTAATATTTGGGGGTGACCTATAATTTATCCTTGTCTGGGGGTGTAGTAACAAACTCCACCACCATTTTTACTTGGGAATTCCTACTAGTGGTTAACAAATAATTTTTCTTCTTTTTATTATTTGAATTGCCAAAGTCATTCTCTTCCACAAAAGTATGACTTATATTATTTTGTTTTTATTTATTGAAGTATTATTTGTTTTCAAGCATGCAAACATTTTATACTTCTTTTTAAATGGCCTATGTCATCCTTCCCTTCAGAGTTACTAGTGCATGAAGATTTGATAGTGACAAACAATTGCACCCCCATCCAACCATCCTTGGAAGATTGTTCCCAAAATATTCCAAAAGTTATGTCTTTTTTTGCATCGCTTAATGTTACATTGCATGTTCAAGAGTTGGATAATTATTATTGATGGCTACAATATTATATTTTGGTAGGATATTCTGCCAATAGGTTTCCTTCTGATAGCATGATAAATTTGTCCATGTTGAGGTACTACTTCATCATGCTAGATATATGTCTCCCTTAATCACAACTATTATCTTGTCAATTCGTCACTACTTGTTTTCAAACTATGGACACAATATTTTCTTCTCTCAAATGTTAAGTCCTTTAAAGTCTTCTTTTGGGTTGAATTTACCAAGTCACCTCTAAGTTGATAGACTTTTAAAAATTCAAATATCCTCCACTAAAGGTTCTTTTGGGTTGAATTTCCCAAGTTGACTAGAGAAAGTTGATTGTGACCACCCAACCCTTCTTCATGTTGTAACCTAGTAGTCCTTGTGCCAGAGAAAGATGGCACATGGTGCCTCTGCATTGACTATCATACACTCAACTAGATCATGGTAAAATAAAAAATAGAGATACCCACCTCAACACATCAATGACCTCTTGGATCGGCTCCATAATGTACAATACTTCACTAAGATTAACCTCATGTTAGGTTATCAAGTTAAGGAATTTGGTGAATATTTTCTTCTATGAGGGAATTTGGGTTGGAAGGCATTGGGAAAAGAACCAATAGTTTGGTTAACCTCTGATGCACTTCTTATATATTGTGTGCATAATATATTTGTATTTTATTTTTATTCACAAACTAGTATATTATCTGAATATATTTCTTTATTGCCACAATAGGACTGAGTTTGAGGTGGAAGACTACAATACAAGAAGTATTGCAATTTGGTATACTATACTAAAATATCATTTCATAACTAACTTTTCAATTTTTATATATAATTAGGTCTAAGAATATTTGTGTACTTTTGGCATCATTTTTCTTAGTTTGTGAAGGTTATAGACCAAAGTTTCCATGACTGAATTTTTTTTCTTGTGAAGAAGGAACATGTCAAATAATCTAAGTGAAGAACCAAATGGGGAGACAATCACTAGATTGTGGTCTAAATTCAAAAGAAAAGGTGATGGAAAATGTTATTGTCCCTACAAAATTTGTAAGGGCTTAAACATTAGAAGATTGCTAATAAAAATAATTAAGAGACATTGTAGGGAGAATGGTCACATTGAAGGGGGGTTTTTATTATCATTAATTGTTAATCTTTTCATTATATTTTTTTAATAATTAATATACATATGAAATACACTTGATGATGACATCATTATTATGATTTATTTGTGTTCATCATTTTTATATAGGTCAACCTCCATGGGGCAGTATGTGATATGGACCATGGAGGTGTGACTATGGAGAATATGGTTTTGGAAGTGGATGTTCATAGAGTTGTGAATATTGAAGTTGAAGATTATGATCCCATGGAAGATGACAATCATTCACTGGATAACACATTTGAAGATGATGGTACTAATATATTGATCCATGAAAAATTTGTACTGGCGCAACTAGTGATGATGATCAAGATGATGTTGATTTCATCCATGATATACCTCTACTTGAGAAGGTAGACACAACCCTTTATGAAGGCTCCCAAACAAATCTTCTCTCTATTGTATTGTTGTTGTTGTTGAAACTTGAAATTTATGAATATTTTATCCAACATAACAATGTCACCTATGCTAAGGTATGTCATATATCTCATTATAGTCAATAAAGGGTGAAATATGTACCATAAATATTGTTAATATTAAAAAATTATATTTTTGTTGTATATTTGTAGGTGATTTTGTGGTACGACCATCCAATATTCTCCCTCTCTCACACTGAGAATTATGTACCATTGTGAAAAATATTGGAATGGAGTATCAAGAAGTAGATGCTTGTCCCAATGATCATATTATTTATCATAAAGAAGATGAATTTGCAATAGAATGCCCTAAATGTCATATGAGTAGATATCAAGCAGATCCAATAACAAAAAGGTGTCTTGTAAGGTTCTTCATTACATCCCCATTATACCACATTTGCAAAGGTTTTACAAGTGTAGTAGCTTGGCTAAGTTTATGGATTACCATGCATGCAATAGGAGTCAAGATGAAATTATTCAAATTCCTATGGATGGTTTGACATTTAAGGACATAGAGGAAAAGTGGCTTCATTTTATCAAAGAACCTTGAAATCTCAAGCTTTCATTAGTTGAGATCTATTTACTCCATTTAGCCTAATTTTTCATCAACAATAATATTCTTCCATGGATGTCAATAAAGAGGGAGCACATCATGCTTGCTATGATTGTTCCAAGTATTTTATCATTTAACAATTATCTGCATGTGATTATAAATATTGCAATAAAATCATCACAATAATTATGTAATGTTGTTGTTCATTCAACTAGGTAAGTACCAAGTTAAATATATGAATGTATATGTTGAACCTCTTATTGATGAGTTGTTGGAGTTATGGAATGGTTTCACTATGTATGACATCTCTAGACCAATAGGACAATGACAACTTGAATTCCATACAATGCTTGTATGAAAAATACATGATGGGCCAGGGCTAACATATTTTTCTAGTATGTTATGGTGAATTCAAGTTGCACATGATAATTCTAATTATAAAAATTAACATATTTAATCCAATTGTATCATTTTCTTGTACCTCTTAAAATAAAGGGAAAATTTACATGTCTAGTTTGTGGTCCAAAGATTAAATCTTCTCATTCAAAAAGTTTAGGAAAGTAGGTGTTTGATGAGCATAGGAACTTCCTCCATCAAAATCATAAGGATCAAACTACCAAAAAATATCTTTTCAATGGGAAAGAAGAGACTACATCAAATCCACAAAGAATGAAAACTCACCTATGGAAGTTGGAATATAATAGAATTAATCATCAAGGTACTACCACTCCACCTAATCGTTTATGTTAGGAATTTATATATTTCTATTGTAATTTTTTTTGTGATTATGTAATTGATGATCATGAAGGTCATCAAAGAAATACTAGTGAGCACCTTCCAAAGGGACTAAAAATTTATCCCAGACAATTTAGTAGGTTGTCCTACTAAGAGAAGCTACAAATTATGCATTTGTTTGATAATATGCATTTCGGAATGAATATAATTGAGACATTGTGGAAAATATTGGATGGAAGACATGAAAAATAAAAAAATGTCAAAATTTGTAGTGACATTCATGAATCCAATCATGAAATGAAAAATTTCACTGAATCAAATAGAAATAGAGACCAGATTAATATAAGTTCCCCTCCTTGGTTAATAATGGAGAAGCAAAATGATGTCATAAAAGAAGTCATACAAAAAATTCAATTTTCCAAAGGATTTTTTGTGAACATAAGAAAGCTCATATCAAAGAAAATTGAATTTAGGCTAGGGTTGAAAATGCATCACGAACATACCTTCATTAAGGTAAGTCATGTTCTTTTGTATTTACAATATATTTGTAAACTACATGTACTTTTTATTGTATTATGTGAGAAAAAAATGACATGATTAGTTTATAATTATTGCAGTATGTGCTACCCCTATCTCTCCCAGAGAACTTAGATAATAACATCAAACAAGTGATATATGATATTGAAAAATACATGACGTAAGAAGTGATATATTATCAATTTGTTTTATATATTTATTATATTCACAATTTGTTTCTCTTGTTATGTAATATATTATAAAGTCTTGTATATAATATATATATATATATATATATATATATATATATATATATATATATATATATATATATATATATATATATATATATATATATATATATATATATATATATATATATATATATATATATATACATATATATATATATATATGTAAATTGAATGTCTTGTAGGTGGTTGTCATCTAAATAAATTCATAAAGAAGATATAAAATATTGGAAGAGAAGAATTCATCATCTAATGTGTGAAATGCAAAAGTGTCTACCTTCAACTGTTTTCAATGCACAAGAACACTACCTCATACACCAAGTTGAGGAGATTGAATTTTTGTGGACCTGTAGACACTCGATCACTATGGATAGTTTAGAGGCACTTAAAATTTTTAAAAGGTTTTGTTAGAAAAAGAGCATGTCCCGAGGGTTCTATGGTTGAGGGATATATCATATACCAGACTATGGTTTACATTACTGAATATATTCCTAAGCTTGCAGCAAAGATCCATATAGATCGCATTTGGGATCTCGAGACCATTAGAAAATTTGAAGTGGAGTACTTGGTGGGGAAAAGTAGATTGAGGAAAGTGAGAGATAATAAATTATAAGATTTTATTGTAGCTAATTAATTCTTAATCTTCAAATTAATCACTTGTAATTCATCTATTTTTTTTTTACAACTGCTCGAGAGTGGGATGCAATACATTTGTATATTGCAAACAATCAAGATTGGATGACAGTATCGATTGAATGATGTCATCATTGATCCATGAAATATTTGGTACTAGCACAACTAATTATGATGATCAGGATCACATTGATGTCATCCATGATATACCTCTGCTTGAGAAGGTAGACACAACCCTTTATGAAGTCTCCTAAAGAACTCCTCTCTATTATTTGTTGTTGTTGAACTTGAAGGTTATAAATCATTGATCCAACATAAAAAAATTCAAGTATGCTAAGGTATGTCATATATCTCATTATAGTCAATAAAGGGTGAAATATGTACCATAAATATTGTTAATATTAACAACTTATATTTTTGTTGTAGATTGATAGTTGATTTTTTGTTACAACCATCGAATATTATCCCTTGCTCATACTGAGAATTATGTACCACTATGAAAAATATTAGAATGGAGTATCAAGCAGTAAATGTTTATCCTTAATGATCATATTATTTAACATAAAGAACATGAATTTATAATAGAATTCCCTAAATTTCATACGAGTAGATATTGAACAGATGAAATAACAAAAAAAGTGTCTCATTAAGGTTCTTTGTGACATCACCATTATACCACGTTTGCAAAGATTTTTTTGGTGTAGTAGCTTGGCATAATTTATGGATTAAAATCCACACAATAGGAGTTGAGATGACATTATTCAAATGTCTTTGGATGGTTTGACATTTAAGGACATAGAGGAAAAGTGGCCGCACTTGATCAAATAACCTTGAAATCTCAAGCTTTCATTAGCAGTAGATGATGTTAATTCATTTGGAGAGTTGAGATCTGTTTACTTTGTTTGGCTTGTTTTTTCATCAACAATAATATTCCTCCATGGATGTCAATAAAGAGGGAGCACATCATGTTGGCAAGTATTTTTCCAAGTATTTTATCATTTAAAAGTTATCTACATGTAATTATAAATATTGCAGTAAAATCATCACAATAGTTGTGTAACATTTTTATTCATTCAACTAGGTAAGTACCAAGTTAAAGATATGAATGTATATATTTAACCTCTTATCGATGAGTTGTTGGAGTTATGGAATGGTGTCACTATGTATGACATCTCTAAACCAATACAACAAAGACAATTTCAATTTCATGCAATGTTTATATGGAAAATACACGATGCCCCAGGGATAACATATTTTGTTGGTATGTTATGGTGAATTCAAGTTGCAAATGATAATTCTAATTATAAAAATTAACATATTTAATCCAATTGTATCATTGTCTTGTACCTCTTCTAACAAAGGGAAAATTTGCATGTCCAGTTTGTGGTCCAAATATGAAATCTTGTCATTCAAAAAGTTTAGGAAAGCAGGTATTTGATGAGCATAAGAACTTACTCCATCAAAATCATAAGTATCAAACTATGAAAAAATATATTTTCAATGGGAAAGACGAGACTACATCAAAGCCACAAAGAATGAAAAATCACCTATGGAAGTTAGAATATAATAGAATTAACCGTTAAGGTACTACCATTCCACCTAATGGTGTATGTTTGCAATTAATATATTTCTATTGTATTTTGTTTTCTGATTATGTAATTGATGATCATGAAGGTCATCAAAGAAATACTAGTGAGCACATTCCAAAGGGACCTAAAATATATCTCAAATAATTTAGTAGGTTACCCAACTACGAGAAGCTACAAATTGTGTATTTATTTGCTACTATGCATATTGGAAAGAATGTAATGGAGACATTGTGGAAAATATTGGATGGAAGGCGTGAAAAAAAAAAAATGTTAAAATTTGTAGTGACATTGATGAATCCAATCATGCAATGAAAAAATTCATTGAATCAAATAGAAATAGAGACTAGATTAACACAAGTTCCCTTCCTTTCTTATTAATGGAGCAGCAAAGTGATGCAATAAAAGAAGTCATACAAAAAATTCAATTTCCCACATGATTTTCTACTAAAATAAGCAATCTCATATTAAAAAAAAGTGAATTTGGGCCAGGGATGAAAATGTATCACTGGCATACTTTCATCAAGGTAAGTCATGTTCTTTTTATTTAGAATATATTTGTAAATTGCATGTACTTTTCATTGTATTATGTGAGAAAAGGATGACATGATTAGTTTATAATTGTTGCACTATGTGCTACCCCTATCTCTCCTAGAGAACTTTGATAATAAAATCAAACAAGTGATATATGATATAGGAAAATACATGAGGTAAGGAGTGATATCTTTTCAATTTGTTGTATATATTTATTATATTCACAATTTAATTTTCTTGTTATGTAATATATTATAAAGTCTCATATATATATATATATATATATATATATATATATATATATATATATATATAT
Organism: Chamaecyparis obtusa; assembly: GCA_027943335.1. Classification (NCBI taxonomy): domain Eukaryota; kingdom Viridiplantae; phylum Streptophyta; class Pinopsida; order Cupressales; family Cupressaceae; genus Chamaecyparis; species Chamaecyparis obtusa. Next base: position 26,874 of record BSBK01011982.1, read on the forward strand.
GTATGTATGTATGTATGTATGTATGTATGTATGTATGTATGTATGTATGTATGTATGTCTTGAATGTCTTGTAGGTGGTTGTCATCTAAATAAATTTATAAAGAAGATATAAAATATTGGAAGAGAAGAATTCATTATCTAATGTGTGAAATGCAAAAGTGTCTACCTTCAAATTTTTTCAATGCACAAGAATACTACCTCATACACCAAGTTGAGGAGATTGAATTGTGTGGACCTATAGACACTCAGTCAATGTGGATGTTTGAAAAGCACTTGAAATTTTTGAAAGATTTGGTTTGACAAAGTGCACGTCTCGAGGGCTCAATGGTAGAGGCATATATTGTATACTAGACTATGGTGTACATTACTAAATGTCTTCCTAATCTTGTAGTAAAAATCTATATAGATTGCATTTGGGATCTCAACACCATTAGAAAATTTGAAGGGGAGTACTTGGTGGGGAAAGGTAGATTGAGGAAAGTGAGAGGTAATAAATGATAAGATGTTATTGTAGTTTATTAATTCTTAATCTTCAAAATTAATCACTCATAATTCATCTATTTTTTTTTTTGTACAACTGCTCAAGAGTGGGATGCAATACATTTGTATATTGTCATCAATCAAGATTGGATGAAAGTATGGATTGAATGATGTCATCATTTTGGTCTCACATTAACATGGGAAGTTGTGTCTTCATTAGTTAAATAAGCTCATCATAATGGAGATTCAAATGTTACGCAAAGGGAAATAGATTTAGCATATGGTTTAAGAGATTTTTTACATACGTAGAAATTTGTTAATCAGTTGTACATTTATCAACTATTGATGCAATAATTTTTACATGTTTGACATATTATCATAGGTAAAACACCACAAGGCTATGTTTTGTAATGGTCATAAATTTTGCATCAAAAAGTTGGATTACACAAAGAAAGCTTGTGATTCTGGGATAAGTGTAATCTTTTAGGTGACTAATATTTCATCTAAAAAAAGCTTACATCCTCCAGAGTCTCAAAATCAATACTATGGCATTTTGGATGATATACTTGAGTGTAACTTTAATTCCTTCAGATTAATTCTCTTCATCGTCAGATGGTATAGGCTACGACTTAATCAAAATGATCTTGATAGAACTACTATTGAACATGACAATGGATTTATAATGATTAATGCAAGGTGGTTTTAGCTAGCTACGGATGAGCCCTATGTTCTTCCATGCTAATGTGAGAAGGTATTTTACTCAGAGGTTCCACATAAATTGGGTTGTGTTAGAAAGTTAATTTTATAGAGATAACTAAGAGGCAGGGTGAATCAGTTATCAAATAAAAACAATTTTTATTAACCTTATTAGATCTGAAACATTTAATCAACATAAACAACAACTGTAGAAAGATAGCCATACACAATGACACTAGATTTGTTAACTAGGGAGTCTCTTGATGAGAGAGTAAACCCCGATGGGGATAGTACCCACAAAATATGTACTAATATGAAAATTCCTTGTTAGAGGATGGACTCTATTAGGAGTCTTATAAAATACATTCAGTACATATCAATCCCTATTAAGAGACTTTGAATCTATGTGAGGAGATTCTAACCCTGTTAGGAGTAAAGGAAGACAGAAGGAACCACTATCCAAACAACTTCAAGGGAAAGATCACTGAATACACTTTCCAACGGATCTTTGTATTATCCAAATAGAATAATACCAATAATTTTTTATCTCAACAACTTCTCTTCTCTACTCTGACTATACCAAAACCACACCAAATTATTCACCAGATCTCAGTACCAGATCTTCTCACTTCGCATCACATAAATCACTAATTCACATTATCTCATCTTCACCTCTTACATTCTATATATAAATAAAGTAAAATAATCCTTCCTTTATACCATGCATAATATTTTATAATTGAGTCAGCCAATTAAGATTAACCAGTTACAAAATATAAAGCATTAAATGTTACATAATATTTCCATATTCACATAAAATTGTCAGCTCACAAATTAAATAAATCTTCACACATACAACCTCTGACTATGATAACTCATGTAGGTCACCTCCGTAATGTCTTCAACCTCTGTATAACTTCTCTTGACCAGATTCTATCCCTGTTAGGAGATATAATCCAATTATCACAAACCACTTTTCAGGAACACTGTTAGAATATAATTTCCACTAGATTACTCATAAGCGACACAAATATTTAAATTTGTGTATGCACTCTTAACCATGATATCAGGAGACCACAAGGAACATGTCCTCAACTCCACATAATCTTATCTAAAATTCTCCATGTGCACTAATTCAAACTATGTTAGCTACTCTCCTAATTTCTAGTATAATCAGTGTGTTGACATCAATGACAAACACAATCATGAATGCAACATGAAACTACTCCAATAATGCTAGAATATTCCCCCATAGGATATATTAAACATTCATGCTAATAATCTCCCCCACTGGCATTGATGGTAACATAGATAAAAAAAACATCCAAGTTCCATGAATACCAAAATGTAACACTATTGTTCTAGCTTTAACTTTTCAAATCCTCTTCATCAATCATGAAATCAATCATCAAACATGTATTCTTCTCCCCAATACTTCTTCTCTTTTCTTTAGGTTTTTGAATCCTCTTCATCAATAATTAAGTCAATCATCAAATGTTTTTCATGTATCCTTCTCCCCAATTGACATCAATGAAAAAGTAAGCATCACTATGTCAATCCTATACAAGCTCGAATGCCCAAAGACATTGTTTGAAAATTTTATTTTACCAAGAGTCCTTCAAGACTCATCTCAATAATACAAATACTCCCCCATAGAGGAAGCATCAACATACAGTCTAGAAAGATAGTGTTTTGTGCCACTGGACTGATGCAACTTTCTACATCGCTACTCAAAATTAAGTTGGGTCATAACTCCAAGCATACCTCTCAAATACTCAAATATATCTTTAGGTAAAGGATTTTTAAATATATCTACAATGTACTCCCTTGTGCTAATATACTCAAGTTCAATTTCTTTCTCTGCAACATTTTCTCTTACAAGATGATGCTTGATCTCTATATGCTTTGTTTTAGAATGAACATGAGATTCTTAAACATACTTATTATACTTGTGTTATCATAGTGTATGACAATAGGCTCATTAAACTTGATTCCAATATCCTTCAACATTTTTTTCATCCATATTATTTGATTACAATTATTTATTGCTACTACATATTATGCTTTTGTTGTACTCTGTGAGATACAATTTTGTTTCTTTCTTAGCCAAGAAACCAATCTACCTCCAAGAAAAAATGATCCACCACTTGTACTCTTTTTATCATCCACACTACCTCCCCAACCCACATCTGTATATGCACATAGGGTAAAGTCATTTGATTTATCATACCATAACCCATAATCAATTGTACCTTTCAAATATCTAAATATTTTTTTAACTATTGCAAAATGTGATTCTTTTGGATCCGCTTGAAATCTCACAAAAATTCCAACTACATGTGCTATATTCATTCTTGTGTGAGTTAGATATTGCAATCCTCCAATCACAAATCTATACTTCCTTTGTTCAATTTCACGAGTCTCAACTTCTATAGATAACTTATGACCAGTTACCATAGGTGTATGAGCATGCTTACACTTTTCAAAATCAAATCTCTACAATAATTCTTTCATATACTTAGTTTGAGATAAGAAAATATCATCACTATTCTTTACAATTTGCAAACCTAAGAAAATTTTCATTTCTCCAATCATGCTCATCTCAAATTTTGTCTTCATTTCATCAGCAAGTTTATCACTCACTTCATCTTCTCCTCCAAAGATTACATCATCAACAAAAAAAATTACAATCAATAAACCATTCTCTTTTTCTTTTAGATACAAATTATTGTCTCCAGTTCCTTTAGAAAATCCTAATTTTACCAAATATTTGTCCAACCTTTCATACTAGGTTTTGAGGTTCTTGATTTAGTCTATATAGTGCTTTATTCAATTTAAAAACCATGGCTCCTTCTTGAGTTAAAGGAAAACTACCTGGCTTCTCAATGTAGACTTTTTCCAATTCACCATTTAGAAATGTTGACTTCACATCCATTTGATATACTTTGAATTTCTTATAAGCTGCGTAGGCCAAAAGCATTCTTACTACTTTATTTCTTGCAATAGGTGCAAATTTTTCTTCATAATCAATACCTTCTTTTTGTGAGTATCCTTTTCATAACAATCTTGCTTTGTTTCTTACAACTTCACCTTGTTCATTCATCTCGTTTCTAAAAACCCATTTAGTTCCAATGGCATTTTTATCCTTAGGTCTGGGGATCAATTTCCAAGTGTTATTCTTTTCAATCTAATTTAATTCTTCTTTCATTCCTTGAATCTAGTTATCATCTTTACAAGCTTCATCAGTATTCTTAGGTTCAATTTGAGAAATCAAACATAGTTCTTCATGTACCTTATTTCTTGTCATAACTCCTTTTTATTTTCTCCCAATAATCTAATTAGCAGGGTGATTCTATACCAAGTTCTTGTTAGGTGTTACCGTCTCAACTCTTGCTTCAATTATAGGTTCAAATCTCAGTTCTTCTCTTCGTTCCTTAACATGAATCTCATTCTGCAAATCATTTTCAGTTTCATAAAATAACTCAATATTTTATTGATTAGTTTTAGGACAAGCTTCTTCATCTAAATCATAATCAAGCATTCTTAATTGAATTCTGAACTTTTCATCCACTTTAAAATTTGTACTCTAACCAATAGTCTTAGTCCTCTTATTAAAACATTTATAAGATTTTTTTAAAAATGAATAAGCAAGAAACATACATTTATCACTTCTCGGGTCAAACTTACCAATGTCATCATCTCTCTTAATGTAACACTTCCAAAAATTCTAAAATATTTTACTAAAGGTGCCTGTCCAAACCATAATTGATAAGGAGTCTTTTTTGTATCTTCTTTGATCTACACTCTATTTATTGTATACACTATTGTATTCATTTCTTCTCTCCAAAATGTCTTCGCTGCATCTTTCTCAAACAACATAACTCTTTCTAACTCAGTTACTAATATGTTTCTTCTTTCAGCAATACCATTTTACTCAGGTGTTTTAGGGGCTGAAAGATGTCTCTTAATGCCATTCACTTCACAAAAATTATTAAACTCATTTCAATTAAATTCTCCACGTCTATCAGATCTTAAACATTTAATCTTCATTCCTATTTCATTCTCAACTCTATTCTTAAGTAATCTAAACTTTTCAAATGCTTCTGAATTTTCTCTAAGAAATGCTACCCACATCATACTAGTAAAATCATTAACAAGAATCATAAAATATCTTTCACCATAGAATAATCTTGTTCTTGTAGGACCACTCAAATCTATATGAGAAATCTCCAATTCTTTTGTTGTGGTGAACTTCTTTCTAGGAAAAGAACTTCTTTTTTGTTTTACCATAACATGTTCCTTGCATATCATGTTAGTAGGTTTCACAATTTTAGGAAAATCTCTTACTGCAAATGTGGTACTTTCTTTCACAATGCTATAAAAGTTTATAGGATAAAACCTTTTATGTCATAACCAACTTTCATCAAATTTAGCAATCAGACATGTCATCTTAATAGGATTCAACTGAAATACATTACCTCAGGTTTTTTCTCCTATTCCAATCATCTTACCATTCTTATCCTTGATCATATAAGTTTTTTCATTAAACCAAACTTGATATCCCTTATCAATTAGCTATCCAACACTTAAAAGATTATGTTTCAATCCATCAACAAAGTAAACATCATCAATGTTATTCTTTCCATCAAGAGTAATAAATCATATTCCTTTTATTCAGCAAGGTGCATTGTTTCCAACTGTAACAATTCCTCCATCATGATTGTTAAACTTTATAAACTTATTCATATCACCAGTCATATGATGTGAACAACCATTGTCTATGATCAAATCAGTTTTCTTTTCAACTTGTGACACTAAATATTTATCTTATTTAACTTCAGTTTCTAAGTTTTCTTTTTTTATTCCAAACAAATCCTACATCATCACTCTCATTATCACTTTAACTTAAGAATTTATCAATACCAGCCTCAAATTATTCATCATAATCATAATAAAATTATTTAGGTCTTCTAAGATTAAAAATCTTCATATATTCCTTCACTCTCTTAGGATATTTAGATGCAAAATGACCATATTCTTTACATTTCCAACATTGAAAGATTTTATTACCTTCTGGTTCTCTTTTCACAAGAAAGGCAATTCCATCTTAAATATTTCTATCTTCTTCAGTCTTAGATCTCCTTTTTTTGGCATGAACTCCACTAGCACTTGCATTACTTGACAAGGTAGGGCGAAAACTAAGTGCGTTGAATGCAGTTTCAATCCTAGGTAAATCTCCAAATTATTTCAATCTTATCATTATTTCTTCCAATCTTCCAAGAAGAGTCTCTCTAGTGAGTTTCTCAGTACAAGGTATGACTTGTTAAATCATTTGTGATGTCTTCTTAAACATTGGAGCTAGAGTTTTCAAGATCTTTCAAATGATTTCATCTTTGGTCTTATTTCCTTCACAAGATTTTATACCTGCAAAAATATATGATATTCTACCAATATAACTTCTAATAGATTCATCTTACATCATCTTAGCTTTTTAAAATAAACATATCCAATTTTGTAGTCTGATTCTCTTAGCATGTTTATCACCTTCAAAAGTAGATTCCAAAGCTAACCAACTTTCATGAGATTTGTTTTTAAATTTTTTTACCTGACTATATCCATTCTCAAGAAGGGCTAATAACAGTTCTTCTTTGGCAAGTATGTTACACATGAACATATCTCTTTCTTTCTCAGTGCAAGCTTGAATCTTGTCTTCTTCAATGATAGTTTTGTCATTCTCTATAATCAACCAATATCTTGGTCCTAAAAATAGTAGATGTGTCTTCATCTTCTCTTTCCAGCTATCATAGTTAAATCCATCAAACTTAGGACTTTATTTTATGAAATGACTCACCATGGATATCCTTAAGTTGTTAAACTTTTCTTTCAAGGACCTAATGCTCTGATAACAATTTTTAGAAAGTAAAGTCCACCAAGATAACTAAGAGAGGGGAGGTGAATTAGTTATTAGATAAAAAAAAAATTTATTAACCTTATTAGAATTCAAACATGTAATCAACATAAACAAAAACCATAGAAAGATAACCATACACAATGACACTAAATTTGTTAATTAGGGAACCTTTTGATTAGAGAGTAAACCCTGGTGGTGATGGTACCCACACAAGATGTACTAATATGAAAATTCCTTGTGAAAGGATGGAATGTGTTAGGAGTCTTATCAAATACATTCAATACATATTAGTCCTTGTTAGGAGACTTTGAATCCCTATGACGAGATTCTAACCCTATTAGGAGTTAAGGAAGAAAAAAGAACCCATTGTCCAAACAAATTCAAGGGAAAGATCACTAAAAACATTGTCCAACTGATCTTTCTATTGTCCAAATAGAATAATAAAATTAATTTATGATCTCAACAACTTCTCTTTTCTCCTCTGACTATTCCAAAACCATGCCAAATGATTCACTAGATATCAGTACCAGATCTTCTCACTTTGCATCACATAACAATCACTAGTTCACATTATCTCATCTTCACCTCTTACATTCCATCCTTTATACCATGCACAATATTTCATAATTGAGTCAGCCAATCAATCTTAACCAATTAGAAAATATAAAGCATTACACATTACAAAATATTTCCATATTCACATAAAAATGTGGGCTCACAAATTAAATAAATCTTCACACATGCAACCTATGACTATTGTGAATCATCCAAGTCACCTTTGTAATGTCTTCTACCTCTTTATAACTTTTCTTGACCAGATTATATCCCTGTTAGGAGATATAATCTGATTATTAGAAAGTACTTTTTAGGAACACTATCATAATATAGTTTCCACTAGATTACTCATAACTGACACAAATACTTGAGTTTCCATATGTGCTCTTAACCATGATATCAGGAAACCATAAGGAACATGTCCTCAATTCTGCATAATATTATCTAAAATTAGCCATGTGTACTAATTCAAACTTTGCCTACTATGTTGGGGATTTTCCAGCAAGCCAGATTTCTAACTTTATGTTTGTCATTGATGACAACATATGCTAAGTAGCATGCATGGAAGCCTAATGCAGAGAACCTTAAGCATATTTTTCATGGATATGTTATCAACATGATACCATAGACGTAGAGGTTGATTCTGAGTAAAGACAGTAGTACAATTGTGTATATCAGTGAGTGTTTCTGATAGGTCCTAGGAATAGTTATGTATATGATTTTTAGTATGGTTATAGTAGAGCCTTGCACATTTATATTTATGTTGTACACATGTGTATGATGTTATGTTCATGGATGCAGAGTTAGATATACAGTACAGGTTGAGTTATGAAGTCTCTAAGCTGACAGTCACAATTTCATGAGTCTATCTGGAAGATCCAACTATGTTTATATCATTGCGGTAGTTGTGCCTATCATCTTTGTATGCATGCTTTGATTTATGTTAAGAGGAGAGTTAATAATTTTTGGTTAAGAGCGGATGATGTAATTTAGCATGAGACAAAAGTTGGAGTTAATCTGGTGGAGCCGACTATGTGTAGTGTTAGGTCTACTCACATGGAGTTGTGTAGTCCTAATTTATGTTGCATGCTTAGTAGAGCCGACTGATTTGTTAGTAGAAAGCTATATTTTTTCTCTAATATGATTTCAAGATGGTTGTAACAGGCCGACTTGATTATATCATTTACTTGAAGATATTTATAGGCATTCATTTTTTATTGCTAGGATGGAAGACAGTTGAAAGAGAAGAGTAGAGTAGAGAGTGTGAAGTATTGTGCCATCAACATAAGGTCTATGTGACAAAGAATAAATTATATGCTATTCATTGGAACTGATCAAGATAGCAGGTCTACGGGCAACTCACCAAGATCTAGATATAGTGTGTAATTAATAAATAGGAGGTTGTAGCCTTCACCCCTTTGAGAACTGTGCTCTCAGACAGTGTGTCCTCACCCCTAAAAGGGTTAATTATAAAAGACACCTAACATGGTCCACTACTATATTTGGGGTCAAATTCCAATGGCCAGTTGTCAGATTTACAACCCTAATTTGTTGGCATTTCGACAGATGGGTCCATCGCTATTTTTGCGTAGGAAATTGTGACAGAAGACATATCCGTTAGTTTACCAACACCATATCACGTCGTAAACTTGCATTTCAACAACAGCTTCATTATGGCATTTTCTATGGTTTATCCATCAAAATTCTGACATAATGACCTATTAACTATCAAAAAGATATATTTTCTGACATTATAACTATTGGAATAGCGATAGTTTCCAGTTAATTCTGATAGATATACCTATTGGTGATATGACATTATTGTCAAAGGTTCTGTTGAAAAATTTCTATTTGTGACACTTAAAATGTCGAAAGAGGGACAGTCCATTATTTCTCCGACAGATTCCCTGTCGAACGTATAGCATTACTATTGAAACTATTGTCATAAATTAGTTTTCTCTGACATTTTATCTCTCAAAAACATAGAACTTCTGTCAGAATTAATGATTAAGTGTGGAAAAACTAATGGATAAGCACATTAAAAATAAAACAGCTCAAGAGACCATCATAAGTTCTCTCTTTCTTCGGTCTATATTATTGATAGAATGTTTTACCTTTCATTAGCTCATCAAATCCAAGGATTTGAAAGAATTTAATAGAATATTTTCATGACAACGTATATTATTTAAGTTGACGTTGCGGTGATAAAGAAGCATGGCCATGGCCATGCTTCTTTATCATCGTCCTCATAGTCTACAAGTGCGTGAAGTAGATAAATTTGTGCGACGTCAACTTAAATAATATACGTTGTCATGAAAATATTCTATTAAATTCTTTCAAATCCCTAGATTTGATGAGCTAATGAAAGGTAAAACATTCTCTCAATAATATAGACCAAAGAAAGAGAGAACCTATGATGGTCTCTTGAGCTATTTTATCTTTAGTCCTAGCTATTGTCCTAGCTACCTGTCAATCATCGCGAATAATCACCGCCTTGCATTTATGTACACTATGCAAATTGATCCCAGTTTCACAAAAACATTTTACACTTGTACATCTCATCAATACTGGAGGCCTAAAGTAATTTTATACGATCACTAGCACATTTTGTGCATGGATGAGAAACAGTATCCAAAGTTTCTAGATAACTATTTTTGAGAAGAGGAATGAGTGCAGGCCAAAGAAGGGATAATTCCACAACAGAATGGAAGACATCTTTTTAGCTTGGGTCTGCATCCTACCCCAATTTTTGAAGGATCCAGGGCTAGTCTAGAAAGATGTCTTCCAATTCTATCTACAACATTGTTTCCATCCATGATCTCAGGAATATCATCATCTTTCTACTCTTCCTTTGCCAAAATATATCGCTTCTTCAAGCTTGTAGAGTAATCTTATTAATAAAAGAACTCTTGCCAACATTAGGGTACCCACATATCAAAATAGTTGATGTTATTGGTGCTTGTGCTCAAGGATATCAATTCACTATTTTGAAATGGCCAAATCATTTTTATTTCATTTGTAGAGAAAAGGAGTGGGAGAAAATAAGCGAGTGAAAGTTGATCGAGTGCGAGAGAAGGCATTGCATTTTATTTGATCACGAATGCTCTCTGAAATGACCAATCATGTTTTCCTTTTGATTTTTTTTGGTGTTTTTTTTTCCCATATTTAGTAGATAAAAATCATGGTGGCAGCCACTTAGCCATCTTTTTGATGTTCCAAGTATTTTAAAAAGATATAGGTATGTGGATTTATCATTCAGTTGCTTGCAGTTATTGGTCAGATGCAAATATTTTGTCAAGTTGAAAGGGCAAGATATTAGTTTGGTGTTTTCAGTTTATGTTAAAAGTTGATTTGGTAAAATCCCCCAAAAACACACTACATGTTCTAAAATGTAAAGAAGTTGAATATTAAATGTAAGATATATATCTCATCCATAGTAATCAAAAGAAAGGACATGAAACTTATAAGGAGATTTACCAATCCAAAATATAAGCGAATAGGAAACATGATTGGTACCTTATGAATTGGTTTTTAAGGTGCACAATCTTCATCAATCTCCTGAGAACAAGACCCCTCCTCATGAAAAATGCATTTAATAGATTAAACAAATCTACAAAACTGAACGAATGGCATGTTTAGAACGAAGAAATAGATTGATAATAATATGCTAAAAATTCTATTATGTTTAATACACACAAAAGGACCACTCCCAACAATTCTTAAACATACTTTATCTGATATGATAATAACATGCTAATTAAACTTATAAAGGTGTTATATGCATTTAATCTACTAATTAATAATTACACAAAAAACAAATTACACGACTGAACCAATGGCATGTTCTTCGTGTGGTACAAGGAAGATTTGGCTATGAAAAAAAAAGGTGAAATAGCCTCATTATTTTTATTTTGATTGGATAGAGGAGCGAAAGCTGAGTGCGAGAGAAGGTATGTGATTTATTCATCTTTTGAGCATCTGGCATCATATTCGACTACAAATTTCAAATGCATTGCATTTTATTTGATCACGAATGCTCTCTGAAATGACCGCATTCTACTGGTGTCGTGCCCTAGCCCATGCTTTATCTCCATTATTTGATATTATTGGTGCTTGTTCTCAAGGATATCGATTCACTATTTTCAAATGTTTGGATTGTTTAGACAGTTACATTTCTTGACTATTCCTCTAGTACACAGTCGGGAAATGTAACTCTCTAATGATTATATGTAATGTTGAATGGATTAAATGTTTTATTCTTGGTAGAAGTGAATGGAAGGAATAGTGTGTATTAAATACAATCCAGTCACTTATTGAATGCTTTGGAGACTACTGGTTTGACTATCCATATGCTACCAGTGACTGAGATTCATTAAACGATACAAAACCCTTCATTTTGGGGTTATTGTGTGTGGATTCAAATGTAGGTTTGATTTGGTTAATGTTTAGAAGAGATCAATAAAGTATTTGAAGACAATCTTACATGTTTGGAGAGGTTTGAGAGGCACTGATCATGACTATACCCTCACAAACATCGGCATAGACTGGTTTTACTAAGTTTCCTTTCTCTATTTTGAGGTTTCCTTTCTCTGCAACAGGGGTACAGTCAGAGGGTTCATTGACAAAATGATCCTTCAAATGGTTACTATGAATATAAATGATTTGATATAGCATATTTCTTATTTTACTTGAAGTTTGGAATAGCTTGTGCAAGGGTGAAAGTAGTTTTGATCATTTTGGTCGTGACTATTCCTCTACACAGTCAGGAAATGTAACTGTCTAATGATTATATGTAATGTTGAATGGATTAAATGCTTTATTCTTGGTAGAAGTGAATGGAAGGAATAGTGTTGGTGTTAGGTTTCATTTATTATTGAATTCAATGGTTTCCAAGATGTGTTGAGGAGTTTTCTCGTTTAATGTTTACTGTTCCTGTAGAATCCACTCATACAACAGTGAAGTTACAAAACTGAATCGATGGCATGTTTACAACAAAGAAACAGAATCATTATAATATGCTAAAAATTATATTCTATTTAATACATGCCAAAGGACCACATTCTAAATTGATGTCACTAAAATGACTGCATTCTACTCATGTCGTGCCCTAGCCCGTGCTTTAACTCCATTATTTGATATTATTGGTGCTTGTGCTCAAGGATATCCATTTTTTTGAAATGTTGACTATGGTTATCAAATGGATATCTCATGAGCTTCTCGCTAGGTGCCATTTGTATTGATAGCTTAGGGCATCAAATGTATTGTATCATTGATAGTTGATACATTGTTAAAAGGAAATAGGACAAAGAATGATTTTTATTTAATTTCTCTATTTTGATCCCTAAGTGGCTTACAACCCTAGAGAAGTATATGCAGATTTACAGATGTAGTTGAAGGATACATAGCAGCCGATAATTCACAATAAATCCATCCATCCAATTTGAATAGCAATTAATACAAAGAACTAGGGTCCTCCAATGGCCCAATCATCTGGACCTTGACTGTCCCCTCAACCAGTGACCCTTCAAAACTAGGTTATCATGCAATCAGTGAGTGATCCTTCATTCTCCTAGTAAGCTTCTAGGTAGGTGCCATTTGTATATTTTATAGCTTAGGGCATCAAATGTATATTGTATCATTGATAGTTGAGACATTTCTAGTATCAATTTCTCGATTCGATTGTGTATAATTTTTTCCATCAATGTTTCGGATCATACTACATGATCCATCATCAGGATGCTAGAGAGAAAAGAACATGATATGATGGATCATGTAGTATGATCCGAAATGTTGATGGAAAAAATTATACACAATCGAACCCAGAAACTGATACTAGCATTAAAATGGATTGCATAAATCTAATAGATCTAGTTGAGACTTTGTTAAAAGGAAATAGGACAAAGAATGATTTTGATTTAGTTTCTCTATTTTGATCTCTAAGTGGCTTACAATCATAGAGAAGTATATGTAGATTTACGAATGTAGTTGCAGGATACATAGCAGCGGATAATTCACAAGAAATCCATGCATCCAATTTGAATAGAAACTACTACAAAGAAATAGGGTCCTCCAATGGCCCAATCATGGGGACCTTGACTGTCCCCTCAACCAGTGACCCTTCAAAACTGGGTTATCATGCAATCGGTGAGTGGTCCTTCATTCTCTTGGTCTGCCCTACAACCAACCATATTGGAAATACACAATACAATGATAACAAGTCTTTCACAATCCCCCTTCCCCCAAGGAACACTATCAACCATCCTGTCCACATAGCATTTCACTCTTTTATGAGTGGATTGTGCAGGAACAGTTAACACTAAACAAGGAGAAAACTCCTCAACACATCTTGGAAACCATTGAATTCAATAATAAATGAAACCTAACACCAACACTATTCCTTCCATAGTTGTAGGATACATAGTAGTCTATAATTCACAAGAAATCCATGCATCAAATTTTTATAAGGATATCCTACAAATCAATATGAATTTTCTTGAGATAACCAATGATTATGCATTTTGATGGCAGTGTGCTAGTTCAAAAGGATAATATAAATGTGAAACAATTTTTTTTTATTTTCTCAAACTATAAATTTGGTTAAAGGGAAAATATTATGGCCCCTACACTATGGTTGTTAGCCTAATTAAGATAGGCCTACCTTTGCATATAATAAGATGCCAACATGAAACAAACATCCAGAGGTTAGGGGATTGTTCCATGTCCATAATTTATTATTTAAGTGCTAAGTGATGATGGGTATATCATGTAATTCATACCTAGTGTGTCTCTTTCTTTCTCTCCACATTTCACATTAGGAGTATATGTTATAAAATATTAATGAAATCAACTATAGGTCAAATCTAATCAAAATTACAATATAAAAATTAAAATAGATCTTGAAGAAATATGGGAACCATTTTTGACAGAGATTGTACAAGAGAAGAGAATACTCCAAAGAGGAAATGCTTGAATGTGGAACAATTGAAGGACAATATTTTACTTTTATATGCACAACTACAATGTTTTTGATATATTTTTGAGATAACAAAACCATAGAAAGAATAGCATATAGAAGAAAGTAAAGAATAATGATCATACTTTGAGATATTGTGAAAAATTAAAGGAAAGAATTCTTGGTGGGGTTATCATGCAATCAGGGAGTGATCCTTCATTCCCCTCTTCCAGTGACCCTTCAAACCAGGTTATCATGCAATCGGTGAGTGATCCTTCATTCTCCCAGTTTTCCTTGCATCCAAACATATTGGAAATACATAATACGATGATAACAAGTCTTTCAAAATCCCCCTTTCCTCAAGGAACACTATCAACCATCCCTTCCACATATCATTTCACTGTTGTATGAGTGGATTGTGTAGGAACAATTAACATTAAACAAGGAGCAAACTCCTCAACACATCTTTGTTGTAAACATGCCATTGGTTCAGTTTTGTAAATTTGTTTTTTGTGCTAAATGCATTTAAATGGAACATTAAGCATAGTGATAATATGCTTAGTCTATTAGTAATTGCAGATTAAATGCCCATAACACCTTTATCAGTTTAGCATGTTATTATAAGATACTAAAGAAGACCTGCTATTTGTCAGATAAATCTTCACTGTCCCCCACAATGAAGACAATGAAGATTGACCTCCTGCCCCACAACAAAGAACATTGTAATAAGAATAAGATAGTGCCCAAAATTTTTTTCACAAATATGAAACGTGAGGAAAAGTAATAGCATTAACAATGCCAAGATTCAAACCATTAAATTTCACCTGCAGATGAGTTTCTGCAGTGGGTTTCCCAACATCAAAATATATTGAGTTGCATTTAAGTTGTAACTAAGAGTATCATGTAGAACAAACCCTAAACTTTGAAAGCGTTCTCCAACCAGGCAATTCAAAATTCAATCTAGGCAAGCATCAGTAAGTAAAATAAATTATAGACATCAACATCAACATCATCATAATCATTACATATAAATTATAGACATCAACATCAACATAATCATAATCATTTGGAGGGTATTCATTTGGGTCCTTGGATAGTACTATGTTTCTTGAAAGTTCTTGTGATATGCTTCTAAACTTTAAAAACATATTTTATGGCTTAACGATAATATAGATTAGTGTTTTGTTTTCTAATGGAATGTTGTTGATCATTCATGGTCTTGAAGAAACTTTTGATTGTTTTGATTTTCAAGTCTTAATGTTGTTTCACAATGTGATATAGACTGACCACAAGATGGTTCAATTGGTCCTCTTTTCTATTTAATCATTTGTCTTCTTCATGGTGTAAGTGTCAATATGTTATAACCCAACATGAAGTGTGGTTCAAATGAAGTTGAACCAAATGCTGACCGTGATGGCTATGATCATGATGAAGATAAATATGAATATTAAATCTAAAATATGGCTTGTAATTTAAATTTTCATTGTGAATGAAGAAACTATAGATTCAAGTTGACTCATTCTATGTTGTAGTATATTCGTTCCCTAGATCTACCATATTATATATGTGTAGCCTATAAGGGACATCTTCTGCTCATCCATGTATCATAGCTCAATAAGAGTTCTTAGGAGAAAGACAAGATGTCAGTGGGAGATGGAGAAAGCAATATCAAAACACCACTTGAAGCCTTGCAATGTTGAGAGTGGGACAAAAGATACACTTGAGACCCTATATAAGGAACAAACTTATTGAGCTTCACTTTGTTTCAAGAATAGTTTTATATTCTATACTAAACAGGGCCAACCACGTGAAGGTGGAAGCTCATTTGGCCCCACCCCCCGCCCCAACATCACTCTAAATTCCCCATTAACATCTAACATTCATTCATTATTTTGTCCATTAATAAAATGTAACATTCATTAATTATCACATGATAAAATTCATTCACACATTAATAAAATGTGACATTCATTAATTATCACACGATAACATTCATTAACACATTATAAAATTTATGAATATTCACTACCACATAATTAAATTCATTGGCATATAAAAATCAGTCATTATCAATTAAGGTGCATAGATGACAACATTTCTTTTTTTCTCTTTTGATTTCTAGTTTTTAAGATATAATTGTAAGATGAGTATCGATATCATCATCATCATCTACCCTCTCATTAGATCTCAATGCATGCCTAGTTCTCTATTGATGCAAAGGGGGCTCATCTGCAATAACATATAAAAGGGTTAAATTAAAAACATTTTATTATAGTTAAAAACATTTTAAACATTTTAAAGTATTTCAGTACTTTACAGGCCATAATCGTATAGCTCTTTACCTGATCTAGTCACATCATCAACATCAAGGTCAGTTTGTCGATCCATGAGACTATGTGGGATGCTCATGAAAGGAGTTTGGGTACCTACATATGTAATTCAATTATCTAATGTTAGCTAAAAAAATCATGATACATATACTCAAAACCACATAGTAAGTACATTAAAAACCATAAGCATCCCATAGTAAGTACATCATGAATTAATTAGATTAAGCATTGATTGCGTAACTGCACATTTCTATCAAGAAATCAATATTAAATAGATTAAGTAGTGATCACGTAACTATACATTTCATTCATGGCATTCATCTTCTTCTTCATCCAACTAATTGCCATGATCATCATTGATGTCGACATCATCACCACCACCGTCATTGTCTTCATCTTCATTGTCTGCATCAACATCAGCATCATCATCATCATCAAGAACATCATCATCATCATCATCGTCATCATCATCATCATCATCATCATCATCATCATCATCATCATCAATAGCATCATTAGTAGCATCATCAGTAGCATCATCATCATCATCTTCTTCTTCTTCTTCTTCAAGAAAGGTTGTATCAGGAACATCATCGACTAACTATTGGTTGTGATCATCATCTACATCATCTTCTAGTTGTTCACAATCTTCTTCCATCGCATTATACCTCATCAGCCTTCCTCTTGGATCATGTCTAACAAAAAACAACCAACCCAATTTATGTGAAACCTTTGAGTAAAATACCTGCTCACATTGGCTTGGAAGAACATGGGGTTCATCCCCAACTGGCTCAAACCACCTTGTATTAATCATTGGAAATCCATTGTCATGTTCAATAATAGTTCTATCAGGATCATTTTGATTAGGTCGTAGCCTATACCATCTGATGAAAAAGAGAACTAATCTGAAGGAATTAGATTCACACTCAAGTATATCATCCAAAATGCCATAGTATCAATTTTTGGACTCTCGAGGATTTAAGTCATTTCTAGATGAAATATTAGTCACCTGAAAGACTACACTTATCCTAGAATCATAAGTTTTCTTTGTGTCATCCAACTTTTTGATGCAAAATTTATGACCATTGCAAAACATAGCCTTGTGGTGTTTGACCTACAAAAATATGTAAAACATGTATAAATTAATGCATTGAGAGTTCATAAACATACGCGTGATTAACAAATTTATATGTACCTTGAAATCTTTTAAACCATGTGCCAAATCTATTTCCCTTTGGGTAACATTTGGATCTCCATTACAATGAGCTTCATTAACCAATGAAGACAAAACTTCCCATGTTAATGTGTGACCTAAATGATGACATCGTTCAATCCATTTCATCATCCAATCTTGATTGTTTGCAATATACAAATATATTGCATCCCACTCTCGAGCAGTTGTACAAAAAATAAATAGATGACTTACAACCGATTAATTTTGAAAATTAAGAATTAATTAACAGCTACAATAACATCTTATAATTTATTACCTCTCACTTTCCTCATTATGCCATCCCCCACCAAGTACTCCCCTTCAAATTTTCTAATGGTGTCGAGATCCCAAATGTGATCTATATGGATCTTTGCTGCAAACTTAGGAAGATATTTAGTAACATACACCATAGTCTGGTATACCATATATCCCTCCACCATAGAACCCTCAGGATGTGCTCTTTGCCAAACCAAAGCCTTCAAAAATTTCAAGTGCCTGTCAACCATCCACATTGACTGAGTGTGTACAAGTCCACACATTTCAATCTCCTCGACTTGGTGTATGAGGTAGTGTTCTTGTGCATTGAAAAAGGTTGAAGGTAGACACTTTTGCATTTCACACATTAGAAGAGGAATTCTTCTCTTCCAGTATTTTATATCTGCTTTATGGATTTCTTTAGATGACAACCACCTACAAGATATTCAAGACACAAAAATATATAAACATGAGACTTTACAATATATATATATATATATATACAAAAAATTGAAAAGATATCATTGCTTACCTCATGTATTTTCCAAGATCATATATCACTTGTTTGATGTTATTGTCAAAGTTCTCTGGGAGAGATAGGGGTAGCATGTACTGCAACAATTATAAAAATAATCATGTCATTCTTTTCTCATATAATACAATGAGAAGTACATGTAGTTTACAAATATATTGTAAATAAAAAAGAACATGACTTACCTTGATGAAGGTATGCCAATCATGCATTTTCAACCTTGGCCCAAATTCACATTTCTTTGATATGGTACTGCTTATGTTTGCATCAAATCCTATGGGAAATCAAATTTTTCATATGACTTCTTTTATGAAATCACCTTGTTGTTCTGTTAATTACCAAGGAAGAGCACTTCTGTTAATCCATTCTCCATTTCTATTTGATTCTATTGGGAGTTCCCTTTGATCTTCAACTTGTAGATTTATACTTTGATGGATAACTTTAATATAACTTTGACTCTATCACCACTCCAAAGTCTACAAGGAAGAGGGCCAATTAACAAGGATCAACAATGAGATCCTCCTACACTTTGAGCCTTAATGCTCAGGTGGGTGTACCCTTGAATCACTTCTCCAAAGGAGTCTCAAAACAATATACAACTATGTCCTTTACTAACTAACTGAAAGATATTATCATTTAAATTTGGGTGTGTGGTTGATGACAATGAAATGCCTCCAGAGAATGGATCGGTGCCTTAACCTAGGGCAAAGAGTCACCCAATTACATACATCAGCTGAAGATGTTAAATCAAACACTCTTGGGCTCAGGATAAGTACTTTTCCTATTACCCCTCTCCCTCAAACACTAGGACATAAAATTCTTATTTGGTTGTAAACTCACTGAACTCACCTAGAAGACTTTAATCCTAACTTTGTTAGGAACTCTGAGATGACTTCACAATACTCTTTGTTTACCATATGCTAATACACTTTGTGATACTAACATATATGAGCTCAGAACCAAAACAAGAAGACATACACAAATGTAAGATTGGAACTCAATAGAATTCTCATTAACACATTCAGGATCAATATAAAATCGAAGCAACACAAAGATAGGAAACAAACCCAAAATCTAGCTCCTCTTTCCTCAAATGTTCATACAATCACAACCATTAGAATTGACCGAAATTCAAAATAGAACCTCAGGACCGAACCCTTACTCTATCAAGAAACTAACTACTTATACCCCTAGTCACCTTGGAATCCTCAAAGAGGATGCATCAAGCTTTGGGTGACTAGGGTTAGGGTTTCAACTACCCAACCAATCAAAATAAAAGAAAAGTTATTGTAGGGGAAGAAACATAGGAAACCTAGATAAAATGAATGTTAGATAGATCTGCCATCATCAAAATCTATGAGAACAGTACAAAATAGTAAGGAATTGCCATGAAAACTAGTCAAATCGGCCACCTGCAAACACACCTCGAGCACAAAACCACACACCTCCTGGTACAAAAACATCATGCCATTGACCACAAAGACCCTTGGATCAGTCGGCAACAACCAATGTCACCAAACCAATTGAAATCAGCTGCTAAAACCATAAATTTTGGTACTTCCTATCGCTGGAAACCCTCTACAAATTTAAATTTGAAATACAACAGCTACCCCGACAAAGTTTAAAAAGTGACCGTCGATTCTATTCATTTTCAGGTAGATTAGGTGGCTTACATTTAATCTCACAATAGTCATGAACCCTTTTGAAAAGTCTTTGGCCCAGTCAGCACACTGTAGCCAATAAAAATCTTGCACGTCATCTCTGTGTAGCAGATAGGACCCACAAAGTATAAGCCTTTAATCAAACGGTTGTCGCATGATCGCATGGCCTGAAAAGATTCCATGCAATCACACAACACCCATAAATCCTACATCTATTAGCCCCCCTTTGAAAGATTCGAGCCCACTGACAAATCCTAATCACCTTCCTACTTGACCAATCAAAATGCCGTAAGTCAGTGCCACCTATCAGAGGACCCACCCTTGTCAGCCATCTGAGAAAAGTAAAATCAACGGCTAGCATAATATCTCATGGCTCTGACAACTTCCATGATAAATTATGCTAATCATAGATCTTTTTCAGATGTCAAGTCCCACTAACAAATACGCCAGCAACCAGGTCCCACTCAGCATTTCACCGACCAATAAGAAACTGCCAACTATGCCAACATGGCAGTGGACCCGCTCACATTAAAATGCTACATCATGAAATGTAATCAATGGCTGGCATAAGTTTGCAAGCCTCTGACAAATCCTATGAGAACTTACACCCACCGTTAGATTGAGATGGTGTCAGATCCAGGCCCAGAAAAATATTAAATCCGAAACTATAGGAAAAATTTAGTGCAGGGAGTTAGGAAAAATTAAAAACCACCGGGTGATAGAAACTTAGGAAAATTTAACAGCCGACCCCGTAAGGTGATAAAATAATAAGGCACATGGGTTTTAGGGAACTTAAGTGGACCAAAAAGTAACAACAAATTAGAACAAGGCCAAGGTAAAACAAAGGGTTTTTCAAAGTAATGGCTAGTTTATGAATTTTTTGCTTAGGGTTTTAGCCAGAGACATGAAAAATACAACAGAGGCCAGGGGAAAGAACATGAAGCCATGAAATTTTTTGCATGTGCTAACAAATTCAATGAAATTTTTCATTGCATAATTAGATTCATGAATGTCGCTACAAATTTTGACAATTTTTTCTTTGTCATGCCTTCCATCCAATATATTCCACAATGTCTCTATTACATTCTTTCCAATATGCATAGTATCAAACAAATGCACATTGAGTAGCTACTCATAGTAGGGAAACCTACTAAATTGTTTGGGATAACTCTTTAGTCCCTTTGGAAGGTGCTTAGTAGTGTTGCCTTGACGACATTCACGATCATCAATCACATAATCAGCAAACAAAATACAATAAAAATATACAAATTCCAAACATAAACCATTAGGTAGAATGGTAGTACCTTGATGATTAATTCTATTATATTCCAACTTCCATAAGTAAGGTGTCATTCTCCGTGGCTTAGATGTAGTCTCTTCTTTCCCATTGAAAAGATGTTTTTTGGTATTTTGATAGTTATGATTTTTGTCGAGAAAGTACCTATACTCATCAAACACATGCTTTCCTAAACTTTTTGAATAACGATATTTCATCTTTGGACCATAAACTAGACATGCAAATTTTCCCTTTGTTTGAAGACCTACAAGGTAATGATACAATTGGATTAAATATGTTAATTTTTATTTTTAGAATTATCATGTACAACTTGAATTCACCATAACATACTAGAAAAATGTGTTAGCCTTGGGGCATCATGTATTGTCGATACAAGCATTGCATGGAATTGAAATTGTCTATCTCCTATTGGTCTAGAGATGTCATACATAGTGACACCTTTCCATAACTCCACCAACTCGTCGATAAGAGGCTCAATATAAACATTCATATCTTTAAGTTGGTATTTACCTGGTTGAATGAACAACATTACATAATTATTGTGACCATTTTACTACAAGATTTATAATTACATATAGATAACTATTAAATTATCAAATACCTAGAATAATCATTGTCAACATATCGTGCTCCCTTTTTATTGACATCCATGGAGGAATGTTATTGTTGATGACAAAAATAGGCCAAATAGTGAAAATAGATCTTAGCTCTCCAAATGGATTGACTCCATCCGTTGCCACTGAAAGCTTGAGATTTTGAGGCTCTTTGATAAAGTGTAGCCACTTTTCCTCTATGTCCTTAAATATAGAACCATCTATAGGCATTTGAATAATGTCATCTTGACTCCTATTGTGTGCATGGTAATCCATAAATTGTGCCAAGCTATTACACCTAAATAATATTTGCAAACGTGGTATAATGGGGATGTAACGAAGAACCTTGTGAGGCACCTTTTTTGTTATTTGATTTGTTTGATATCTACTCATATGACATTCAGGGCATTTTGTTGCAAATTCATGTTCTCTATGATAAATAATATGATCATTGGGACAAGCATCTATTGCTTGATACTCTATTCCAATATCTTTCATAGTGGCACATAATTCTCAGTATGAGCAAGGGAGAATATTCGATGGTGGTAACAAGAACTCACCTATCAATCTATAGAAAAAAAAATATGTTGTTAATATTAATAATATTTATGGTACATGTTTCACCATTTAATTACTATAATGACATACATGACATACCGTAGCATATGTGACATTGTTGTGTTGGATAAACCATTCATAACCTTCAAGCTCAACAACAACAATACAACAAAGAGAAGAGTTGTTTGGGAGCCTTTGTAAAGGGGCGTGACTGCCTTCTCAAGTAGAGGTATATCATGGATGACATCAACATCATCCTAATCATCATCATCAATTGCGCCAATACCAAATGTGTCATGGATCAATGTATTAGTACCATCATCTGATGCATCATTGCCATCTTCCATGGGATCATAATCTTTAGCTTCAATATTTGCACCTCCATGATCCTCCACTTCCAAATCCATATTCTCAATATTCGTACCTCCATGGTCCATATCATGTACTCCCCTAGGGAGGTCGACCTATATTAAAATGAACATAAATAAACCATGATAATGATCTCATCATCAGGTGTATTTCATATATATATTAATTGTTAAATAAATATAATGAAAAAATCACCAATTCATGATAATCAAAGCCTCCTTCAATGTGACCATTATCCCTACAATGTCCCTTAGCTGTTTTGATTATCAATCTTCTAATGTTTAAGCCCTTACAATTATTGCAAGGATAATAACATTTTCCATCATCTTTTCTTTTCAAGTTCGACCACAATCTATTGATTGCATCCCCATTACCTTCTTCACTTGGACTGTCTAACATGATGCTTCTTCAATTAGGTTATCTATAACCTAATTATATATAGAAATTGAAAACTTAGTTATGAAATGATGTTGTAGTATAGTATACCAAATTGAAACACTTCTATTATTGTAGTCTTCCACCTCAAACTCTTTCCTATTGTGGCAAGAAAGAAAGATATTCAAATAATATAGTAGTTTTTAAATCAAAATAAAATGGAGGCAAGTTGTTGATTGACGGTGCAAGGAACAACACCCGTTAGTACTTTTATCAAATTGTAAATTTCAATTTTGAACCATTCTGTGAATATAGAACATGGATGTAATCTCAGAAAATAACAAAATGTAGACACAATAGATTACTTATTTTGTTATTCTACATTACTTACTATTTGAGTGCACGTTCCACCTACAACTTGATCAAGTCTTGTTTGATGCTTCAATTTTGTGTTAACTATCCTGTAGAAGTACACAATTTTGTATTTGCCCAATATGTTATTCAAAAAACAACAATAGAATAAAATACTTGTTGAGAGAGATCATCATAGGACTATCAAAAACTTGAGATTTAAGGTAACACAACATTATAAGACTCTTACATTCAACCTTCAACTCATGCACCTAATAAATAGGAGAAAAAATACATGAAATTGAAAAATTTAACTAATGAATTATGTTTTTCTTCTCATCTTAATTGGCCAAATTTATATGAGATTCTAAAGAAGGCCTCACTCTTAATCAACCAAGTCTTTCGATTGTCTTCCAATTCTCTAAATGCTTCTTTATTTGTCAACCAATTAATCCATGCTACTATATAAAGAAGACAATCAGAAGAATATTTGTCTAACAAAACTGAATACACTAAACTGAACCAATGACATTTTTACAAAAATTATCATAACTCATAAGAAAAACTGAAACAATGGAATTTTTATAACTCATTAAGAGTGAGGAATAGCTTGTGCAAGGGTGAAAGTAGTTTTGATCATTTTGGTTGTGATTGTTCCTCTACATAGTCAGGAAATGTAACTATCTAATGATTATATGTAATGTTGAATGGATTAAATTCTTTATTCTTGGTAGAAGTGAATGGAAGGAATAGTGTTGGTGTTAGGTTTTATTTATTATTGAATTCAATGGTTTCCAAGATGTGTTGAGGAGTTTCCTCATTGTTTAATGTTAACTATTCCTGCACAATCCACTCATACAACAGTGAAATGCTATGTGGAAGGGATGGTTGATAGTGTTCCTTGAGGGAAGGGGGATTTTGAAAGACTTGTTATCATTGTATTGTGTATTTCCAATATGTTTGGATGTAGGGTAGACCAGGAGAATGAAGGATCACTCACCGATTTCATGATAACCTAGTTTTGAAGGGTCACTAGTTGAGGGGATAGTCAAGGTCCCGATGATTGGGCCATTGGAGGACCCTATTTCTTTGTATTAATTTCTATTCAAATTGGATGCATGGATTTCTTGTGAATTATCAGCTGCTATGTATCCTACAACTACATCCATAAATCTACATATACTTCTCTATAGTTGTAAGCCACTTAGAGATCAAAATAGAGAAACTAAATCAAAATCATTCTTTGTCCTATTTCCTTTTAACAAAGTCTCAACTATCAATGATACAATATACATTTGATGCCCAAAGCTATCAAATATACAAATGGCACCTACCTAGAAGCTCACCAGGAGAATGAAGGATCACTCACTGATTGCATGATAACCCAGTTTTGAAGGCTCACAGGTTGAGGGAATAGTCAAGGTCTAGATGATTGGGCCATTGGAGGACCCTAGTTCTTTGTGTTAATTGTTATTGAAATTGAATGCATGGATTTATTATGAATTATCGGCTGCTATGTATCCTACAACTACATCTGTAAATTTGCATATACTTCTCTAGGGTTGTAAGCCACTTAGGGATCAAAGTAGAGAAACTAAATAAAAACCCAGTTTTGAAGGGTCACTAGAAGAGGGGAATGAAGGATCACTCACTGATTGCATGATAACCCCATTAAGAATTCTTTCCTTTAATTTTCCACAATATCTCAAAGTATGATCATTATTCTTTACTTTCTTCTATATGCTATTCTTTCTATGGTTTTGTTATCTCAGAAATATATCAAAAACATTGCAGATGTGCATATAAAAGTAAAATATTGTCCTTCAATTGTTCCACATTGAATCATTTCCTCTTCAGAGTATTCTCTTTGTTTGTACAATATCTGTAAAAAATGGTTCCCATATTTCTTCAAGATCTATTTTAATCTTTATATTGCAATTTTGATTAGATTTGACCTATAGTTGATTTCATCAATATTTTATAACATATAATCCTAATGTGAAATGTGGAGAGAAAGAAAGAGACACACTAGGTATGAATTACATGATATACCCATCATCACTTAGCACTTAAATAATAAATTATGGATAGGGAACAACCCCCTAAGCTCTGGATGTTTGTTTCATGTTGGCCTCTTATTATATGCAAAGGTAAGCTTGTCTTAATTAGGATAACAACCATAGTGTAGGGGCCATAAATTATGGAACCCAAAATAGTGCACACTTGTATTAAATTAGGTTCAGGATACTACAAGGGAATGGAAACCATGCAATAGTGCCTCATGGGGATGGAAGAAACCCTTCACCAAGAAGATGGTTGTGTCTGCAATATTTACTAGAGGCAAAGAATATAATTTGGTTCTAGCAATTACTCCTAGAAGATAATGGCACCCACAAAACACTTGGAAAAGATAGCACTCACTATATCTTTTATCACTCTTTTAAAGCTGGGACAATAAATCTCAAAGATTGATCAATGAATTCTTGAACACAAAGAACCATTGACAGATATGATTCATGTATACAATATCCAACAACTAGTTGTTCCAATCATGATGTCCAATAATTATGTTAGAAAAAGCATCTACAAATCCCTTACACAACCATAATAGATTCAAACCATGAACTATAAGAACCTAACAATGGGACTAACAAAGATACAGCCTAAACAAATCTTGATCATATTCCACCCTATTGTAAGGCCCAAGAAGTAACTCTATCTTAAAGCTACACATTCCTCTAGATGAAGCTCAAAGGTCAGGTAGCTGAAGCATAGAAATACTTGAATGAATATAGGAATAATTTGATGTACAATCATTTGCTAGCTTGGTTTGTGGGTTTTCCACATAATATTCTCCCTTTAACCACATTTATAGTTTGAGAAAATCAGAAAAAATTGTTTCAGATTTATATTATCCTTTTGAACTAGCACATTGCCATCAAAATGCATAATCATTGGTCATCTCAAGAAAATTTGTATTCATTAGTAGGATATCCTTATAAAAATTTGATGCATGGATTTCTTGTGAATTATTGACTGCTATGTATCCTACAACTATGGAAGGAATAGTGTTAGTGTTAGGTTTCATTTATTATTGAATTCAATGGTTTCCAAGATGTGTTGAGGAGTTTTCTCCTTGTTTAATGTTAACTATTCTTGCACAATCCACTCATAAAATAATGAAATGCTATGTGGAAGGGATGGTTGATAGTGTTCCTTGAGGGAAGGGGGATTGTGAAAGACTTGTTATCAATGTATTGTGTATTTCCAATATGTTTTGATGTAGGGCAGACGAGGAGAATGAAGGATCACTCACTGATTGCATGATAACCTAGTTTTGAAGGGTCACTGATTGAGGGGATAGTCAAGGTCTAGATGATTGCGCTATTGGAGGACCCTATTTGTTTGTAGTAATTTCTATTCAAATTGGATGCATGGATTTCTTGTTAATTATTGGCTGCTATGTATCTTGCAACTACATCTATAAATCTCCATATACTTCTCTAGGGTTGTAAGCCACTTAGGGATCAAAATAGAGAGACTAAATCAAAATCATTCTTTGTCCTATTTCCTTTTAACAAAGTCTCATCTATCAATGATACAATATACATTTGACGCCCTAAGCTATCAAATATATAAATGGTGCCTACCTAGAAGCTCACTAGGAGAATGAAGGATCACTCATTGATTGCATGATAACCCAATTTTGAAAGGTCACTGGTTGAGGGGATAGTCAAGGTCTGGATGATTGGGCCATTGGAGGACCCTAGTTATTTGTATTAATTTCTATTCAAATTGGATGCATGGATTTATTGTGAATTATTGGCTACTATGTATCCTACAACTGCATTTGTAAATCTATATATACTTCTCTTGGGTTGTAAGCCACTTAGGGATCAAAATTGAGAAACTAAATAAAAATCAGTCTTTGTCCTATTTCCTTTTAATAAAGTATCAACTATCAATGATACAATACATTTGATGCCATAAGCTATCAATATAAATGGCACCTAGCTAGAAGCTCATGGGCTGTCCATTTGATAACCACAGTCAACATTTAAAAAAAATAGATATCCTTGAGCACAAGCACCAATAACATCAAATAATGGAGTTAAAGCAAGGTCTAGGGCACGAAACTAGTAGAATGAGGTCATTTCAGTGATAGCAATTTACAATGGCATCATTAAACATATATGCCAGTAATATCAAAAAATGTGAATCCAAACATTTGAATACAGTGAATCGATATCCTTGAGCACAAGCACCAATAACATCAAATAATAGAGATAAATCACTAGCTATGGCACAGCACCAGTAGAATGTAGTCATTTCAGAGAGAATTCATGATCAAATAAAATTAAATGCATTTTAATATGATGCCAGAGGCTTGAAAGATGAAGAAATCACATACCTTCTCTTGCACTCAGATTTCACTCCTTTTCTCCCCCTCCCTCTATCTAATCGAAATAAAAATGATGAGGCCATTTCACTTTTTTTTATCTATACTCTGAATCTGTCAGAATTATGATGGTTAATTAAACACCCATCAGAATAGCGACATCATCAGGGCCTATCACAAAAAAAAACACCAAATTCATAAAAAAAAGTTACCCATTAGAAACTTCTGTCAAAATTTGGCCCCAAATGTAGTAGTGGTCTGACCCTTGACTAGGTCATTGTACTTATTGCATTGTAAAGATCAACGCCTACTAGGGTTGGAAGATCTTCTAATAGGGATCATAATACACTAGTGTAGTTCTTAGTGGGTGTTAATTCCCACCGATATTTTTACCTATTTGGGTTTCCCCGTAACCAAAATTGTTGTGGTGTTAAGTGTTATTTCATTGTGTTTATCTTCAATGTTCCTATATACTTAATTGGATAAAGAATTTAATCTTGTAGATAACTGATTCACCCCACCCCCCTCTCATTTATTTCTTGGGACTATTCTTAATAATTGGTATCAGAGCCAAGTGCTTCGGAGAAAAAATTTAACAGCTTGAGATTAATCAGATGGCATTCTTTAGAAAAGAAAGTCCTAAGCTTGATGGAGAGAACTATCTAGATTGCAAGAACAAAATGATGACACATTTGCAGTGCATTGCCTTTGAGATTTTGGAAGTAGCTACCAAAGAAGTTGAAATTCCTTCACTAGCAGATCTTGTAAAAGAAGATGTAACCTTGAAGAAAAAGGATATGTTCACTTCAAATTCTATTTCCAAAGAAGCCCTTATCAGTGTCCTATTTGACAGTGAGTTTTTAGTGATCAAGAAAATGGACAAAGCCTATAAGATATAGAAATACCTAGAAGACATGTTTGAAGGAGATATTCAAGCCAAGAATGTGCACATAAAGACATGGAAGAAAAGATACAATACATTAGAGATGCTTCCCGATGAGAATGTCAGAGCTTACAATAAAAGGATTAATGAAGCAGTTGCAGGAATTGGAAATAATGGTGGAGAAATCTCAGAAGAAAACATAATGGATAAATTGATGACTACCTTGACACCAGATTATGACAACAATATATGCATCCTAGATGAAACTATGTAGTCCACAAAAGACTTTAAAAGAGAGACTTTAATCACCAAGCTTTCAGCCTTTGATATATCAAGATTGAAGACATAGCCTAAAAGTGAAACAACATTCAAAGCCTCAGTCCATGGTAAGAAATCTTTGAACACCTCTGGTAATTTTGATGATGATGAGGAGGAGAAAACACTAGATGATTGCTAAAGGGTAAGAGAAAGGAAAAGGAAAATGTGAAGGTCAATTACCATTCAAATTATTTTCATGTAATAAGATTAGTCACTTTACATCCAAGTTTCCTAAAAGAGTTAAGAGGTTCAAAAATAACTACAAGCCTAAGTATAAAAATGAATGTTACTATGCTAGAGATGGAATATCAGATGAAGACTCAGAAAAGGATGAAATTGGATTCATTTCTCTTGAAGATGAAAATAATGCACAAGATTTAGCACTGATTTCACAAGCTCACATCAGGATAGATCGGATCATTGATAGTGGTTGCTCACACCACATGATAGGAGACAAAGATATATTTGCACATTTGGATAGATATAAAGGAGGCATGGTTAGATTTGGAGACAACACTCCTAAACCTATCATTGGTAGAGGAGCCATCACCTTGAATAGAAAGAATAGCACTGATGATGTTCTATATGTTGATGTTTTGCAGCATAACCTACTAAGTGTTGGACAGTTTCTTGAGAAAGGTTACTGATTGGAGTTAAAAGATAACAAATGCATCATTAAAAAAAAGGAAGGTGAAATGATTGCATCGGGCTCAAAGACTAAAGGTAATGTTTTTCAACTTAATCCTAAAGTAAGTTTTTTTGTTGCTAAAGTAGATGACAGTTGGTTATGGCACAAAAGACTATGGCATATCAATTTTGATAACATAGTAAAGATAAGTAATGTAAAAGAAGTAAGATATCTTCCTAGTATTGAAAAACTAGTTGATGCAATATGTAGGTAATGTGTGATGGGAAAGCATGTAAGGAATTCATTTAGAAGAAAGTATAATTCAATAGAGAACAAGTTGGATCTGATACATATAGACCTATGTGGACAAATTCAAACAAGATCATACTATGGTGAAATTTAATTCATTTTTTTTGTTGATAATTATTCTAGAATGATGTGGGTTGAGTTCTTAAAGGATAAATCAGAAGCATTTGAAAATTTCAAAATATTCAAAGCTAAGGTTGAAAATGAGTCTGGATTGAAGATTAAATGTCTAAGATTAGATAAAGGAGGAGAATTCACCTGTGATAGATTTTATGAGTACTATGAAGAACATGGGATAAAGAGACAACTAAGTGCTCCTAGAACCCCTCAGTAGAATGGAATTGTAGGGAGAAGGAATAAGATCATTCTTGACACATCATGCACCATCATAATTGAAGGAAAGGTTGCACACACTTGTTGGAGAGATGCAGTCAATACTACAGTCTACATAATCAATAGAATATAATTGAGGCCAGGCATAGACAAAATGCCTTATGAGATATGGTTTGGGAATGTACCTACAATGAAAGACTTTAGAATATTTGGAAGAAAGTGCTACATCAAGAGAGATGAAGCAATTGGAAAGTTTGATGCAAGAAGTGATGAAGGTATTTTTCTTGGTTATTCTACTAAAAGCAGAGCTTATAGATGTTTTAATCTGAGATTGAAGAAGATCATTGAAATTTCTCATGTTAAGATTGATGAGAAGTTTATAATTCAAGAGAGATACCATGACTATGCACCTATGATTGAAGAAGAACCTAGACCTACCAGTAGTGAAGTAGTTGTTGAAGAAATGTTTGATAGCATAGATGTTCTATTCAGTGACCCTAAAACAAGTGAAAAAGGAAATGGTAGATGAGAAAGTCACACCTAATGTTCCTAAATTCACATCTAGATATCATTCAAAGGAAGACATCATTGGAGATCAAAGCAGCAAAGTCATGAAAAGATCAAAAGAAAAGAGTTCCACAACAAATGAAGAGGTATGCTTACTATCACAGATTGAGACCTTAAGTGTTGAAGATGCATGTCATGATTCATATTGGTATGAAGTAATGAAAGAAGAACTAGATCAAATAATTAATAATGACACATGGGAATTGGTCCCTAATCCTAGTGATAAGAATGTAATTGGAACAAAATGGATATTCAGAAATAAGATGAATGAAGATGGAACAGTGGTAAGAAACAAAGAAAGACTAGTGTGTAAAGAATGTGCACAAAGGGAAGGAATTGATTATTCAAATAAATTTGCCCCTCTAAGAAGATTGGAAGCCATAAAGTTATTTCTAGCCTATGCTACATTCAAATATTTTAAGGTATACCAGATGGATGTTAAGTCAGTATTCCTAAATAGAGAGTTGAAGGAAGAAGTATACATAGAGAAGCCTAAATAATTCACCTTATTAGACAAACTTGATATGGTATGTAGATTGAAGAAAGCCCTCTATGGACTTAAGAAAGCCCATAGAGCATGGTATGAAAGACTTGATGGATATTTGACAAAGATTAGATTCAAGAAAGGAGCAGTAGATTGTAATTTATTCATACGAGAAACATCTGATGGATTATTATTAGTTTCCATATTTTTTTATTGCATTATCTTTGGTGGTAATGATAAGCTCATTATTGAATTTGCTAAGGAGATGCAAATAAAATTTGAGATGAGCGTGATTGGACCTATCAAGTACTTTTTAGGATTGAATGTGCAGTAAAAAGACAAAGGTATATTCATAAATCAGACTAAGTATGTGAAAGAGATCTTGAATAAATTCAAGATGGATGATTGAAAGCCAGTAAGTACCCCTATGATAATAGGATGCAAGATTTCAAAATAAGATGATTCACCAGTACTACACATAACCTTTTATAAGTCTATGATTGGTAAACTTATATATCTTAGTCAAACTAGACCAAACATTTCCAATGCAGTTGGTATTGTTGGAAGATTTGCAGTAGAACCTAAGAAAAGTCATCTCATGGCAGTAAAAATAATATTTAGATACTTGAATGGTACCTTAGACTATGGTTTATGGTATCCCAATTCAGAGGATATAGAGCTTCATGTGTATACAGATGTTGATAGGGAAGGTTGTGTTGATGATAGAAAGAGTACCTCTAGAGGAGCAATATTCCTTGGAGATAGACTTGTTACTTGGACAAGAAAAAAGTAGAATTGTTTCTCTCAGTCAACAACAAAAGAAGAATATGTTGGAGTAGCATTTTATTGTTCTACAATTGTATGGATCAAGAAAATGATAAAATATTTTGGTATTTAGATTGATTACCCTATTTTTATTCATTGTGATTACACTAGCACTATCAATATGTCAAAGAACCATGTGATGCATGCAAAGACAAAACACATTGAGATAAAATATCACTTCCTAAGAGATAAAGTAGTAGAGAAAGAAGTAAAGGTGGAATATGTGAGCACAAAAGATCAACTAGAAGACATATTCACAAAGCCTTTACCTAAGGATACTTTTGAGTATCTCAGGGAGAAGTTGGGAGTAATCCCCTTCCCTGAATCTGATTAGAGATTGTAGGAATGCATCAGTCCTTAGTGAGTAATGAGAAGTTGACTACTCTACTTTATGAGTAGTACCTGTTAGCACCTTGAAAAAATTTCATGGCTTTAGCCCTTTTCTTCTGGTCTCTACAGTTGTTTTTAGGTCTCTGGCATAAACCCCTAGTTCAAAAATTCAAAAATGTAGTCGTTGCATGAAAAACCCTTTGTAAAGCCCCGGCCTCATTCTAATTTCATGTTACTTTATTTAGGTCACTTAAAGGTCCTATAGCACATGTGCTTAATTTTTACCCCCTTTGTCACATGATCGCATGAACCTTTTTTATGCTTTGTGATCATGTGACTAAGGTTTGATGTCGGCCCCTTTGATTTAATATTTCCCTAGGTCTAGCATTTTAATTATTTCCTAAAGTCCTCAGAGCTTTATATTATCCTAGGCCCAGCTCTAACACTATCTTAATCCAATGGTTTTCATGAAAGTGAAAGGGTTGTGTCAGAGGCTTGCGATCTTATGAGAGCCATTGATTCATTTCCATGATGTAACCTTTCAATGCAGGTAGGTCCACTGCCAGGTAGGCTCACGTGGCAGTCTCTCATTCGTCAAGATATCCTAAACTGCATGGCAGGCCCATTATCTCAATTAGATGATTCAAGATTGATAGCTAGTGTATAATTCCATAGAATCTTTTCACCCCTTCAGATCTTGCGCCAGCCGTCTGATCTTCTAGGTGGTATAATGATCTCAGTGGGTCCTAATTACCATGAAAGCACAGTTGGCGGTCTCTTATTGGTCCATGAGGTAATGACTTGGCACTTGTTAGTGGGACCTAAGTTTTTGGCTTGTCAGAGGGTCCTAACATCTACAGAAAATCAATGATGAGCATAAGTTGTTAAGGATTATGTCAAAGCCATGAGATCTTATGCTCGCCATCTATTTTCAAAGGCTTAGGTGGGTGGGTCTTGTGTCAGAGATGATCGAGCATGAACAATGAGTGAGCTAGTGACATGTGGCATAAAGTGGGCCCAGGTGGGGTCAAAGGGTCTGGTGGTCCTGATAAATGTGTTTAGTGGGTGACAAACTTGCAAGGGGTTTCACTCATTTGCAAAGAGAATTGGCAGTTTTCCAAAGTGATTGGCGATTCAGCAAAGGAAGGTCACGTGGTCGCTAAAATTTTTAGCGGTGACATAAAGTGTTTTGCAAACTGGTCGAAACCTTCAATTTCTAGTTCGCTAAATGTGACTGGGGTTATATTAAAAGGTTAAGACATAAAGCCCATGAGATAAAAGGATCTGATGGTCATGATATAAAGTTGACTTAAATTTGAATATAGACCGCTAATTTATTATAGGTGTCATAAAGTAGCCATTTAATTTCAAATTCAAATTTGTGAAGGGTTTCCTATGACCAAAAAGACCAAAATTGAATGTAGAAGTGACTGGTGCTAGTATGAGATGATTTTTTTGTTGTTGCAGTGTGGTCCAAGGTATGCCATGATCATCTGCAGGGGTCTGTACTGTGGTTTTGTACTCGAGGTGAGTTGCAGGTGGCTGAACAAGTTGACATTTTGGGAATTTTTGTGGTTCTTAGTACCTTCTCAGTGAGATTATCATGATTGTGGAGCACTCTGAGATTTTCTTTCTCTTGGTTTCCTTGGTTTCTTCCCCTATAATAATTTTGTGACTGTTTATGGTTGGTTGGGTGGTTGAAACCCTAACCCTAGTCACCCAAAGCTTGATGCATCCTCTTTGAGGATTCCAAGGTGACTAGTGGTGGTATATATGGTAGCAATTTTGATTTTGTAAGGGTTCCAAAACTTTCTTTTTGGTCCCTGGTTTTTTATGGTATTATACTAAAAGAGGAGCTAGATTTTGGGCCTTTTCCTATCTTTGTGTTTCTTTGATTGTATATTGATCCTGAATATGTTAATGAGAATGCTATTGAGTTCCAATCTTGCATTTCTATATGTCTTCTTGTTTTAGTTCTGAGCTCATATATGTTAGTGTCACAAAGTGTATTAGCATATGGTAAACAAAGAGTATTGTGAAGTCATCTCTAAGTTCCTAACAAAGTTAGGATTAAAGTCTTTTAGATGAATTCAGTGAGTTTACAACCAAATAAGAATCTGATGTCCTTGTGTTTGAGGGAGAGGGGTAATAGGCAAAGCACTTATCCAGAGCCTAGGAGTGTTTGATTTAAGATCTTTAGTTGATGTATGTAACTGGGTGACTCTTTGCCCTAGGTTAAGGCACTGGTCCATCCTCTGGAGGCATTTCATTGTCATCAACCACACGCACACACGCATATAAATGATAAAATATTCAATCAATTAGTAAGGGGTATAACTGGTATAATATTTAGTGATTCCTTTGAAGAAGTGAATCAAGGGTACACCCACCTGAGCATTAAGGGTCAAAGTGTAGGAGGATCTCAT
>BSBK01011982.1:67500-215158 GCA_027943335.1 Chamaecyparis obtusa
TGGTGGGTCCTTTCTTGCTGACATGCTCACATCCGATTGGTCCACATAGTGATGAATTGGAACATGTCAGTGGGTCCTACTCCCTTCGGAAGGTTAAAGTCAAATAAGATCTCATGGTTGTCGCTATGCCACAGGGATAAGATGCATACTTTTTAAGTCAGTGGTTTAGCAACAACAATTTGATGTTCTTTCTGCAGATCATGGGTCCATTTGTCAGGTATGCTTACTTGCTCAAATGTAATTGGTCCACATAGTGATGAACTGGAACATGTCAGTGGGTCCTGATCCTTTCAGAAGGTTAAAGTATAGCAGGATCTCATAGTTGTCGCTATGTCACTAGGATAAGATTTGCAGTTTTTAAGTCAGCGGTTTAGCGACAACCATCTGATGTTCTTTCTATAGATCCTGGGTCTTCCTGTTAGGTATGCTAACTTTCTCAAATGTAATTGGTCCACATAGCAATGACTTAGATGCCATAGTGGGACCGTGTCAGAAGACCTATCAAGATGTCAGAAAGATGAAGATCAACGGTTGGCCTGTGTTCTCAAAGGTTTTTGTTAGAGTATGAGATCTTGCACCAACCGTCAGATTTGCCAAAGTGTTCAGACTTGTCAATGGGTCTAGTGCCAAGTTAGGGTGAGTTGTCGAGTTCTTATTGGTCAAGATAAAGAGATATGTTAGGTGGTCCCAGTGCCATGTATTACTGACATGCATGCTTTTGATTGGCCGCTGAATGATGATGAGGATTTCCAGGTGGACTGATGTGTCAGTGGGGTCCTAGATTAGGAAGGATCTACGATGGGTGTGTGAGCATAAGGAATATTCTAGGGCTTTGAGATCTTGTGCCCATCATTAGATTAGGATCTTATCTTTAGTGGGTCTGATGTTAGGGATGTGCTGAGGTGTGTGCCTACGAAGCGGCCAAAATGAATGAAAGATTTCCAAGTGGCAGGTCTGGGCCCAAGTTTGATAGAGTTTTGGCGGTCCTAAAAATTTTCACATACTCACCCATTCATGAAATGATTTAGTAGTGCCCCAAATGACAAAGTGATTCAGTGAACACTTTGTTCACTAAATCTCTAAATAAATTGGTAAAGGTAATAAGGTTTTCATGAATAAGAGAAGTCTTCAATAGCGTAGTCACTGAACGACTTAAAGGAGAGAAGCTCAAGGTGGGTCCAAATATGTTGACATGCAGAAGAGCTCAATTCTCATTGGTCTAGACATGCCAAGATGGATTTTTTACCGTTCAAAGGGTTTTATAAACTATTGCTGAGATAATCGGAGCCATTCATCTACCAGGAAGATTTCTCATCAATAGCTACATTTTAAAATGATTGGGCTAGCCATTGTTATTCAAATTTAAATATTTCTCTCTGAAGGCTTTGCTAGGGTTAATGTTTTGTGGCCATGCATGATAAATCGGTAGCTAGAATTGAATTCCTTAGGATAAGGATGGTTGAGAAGATGATAAGTAGACAATCTGATTGTCAGTTCCATGGATTTCATAGGGTACCATGTCTTGTTGAAGCTTTAATGAGCTTGGCACCACCTTTTGCAGGGTTAATCATTTTAAGCCTAGGTATCATAACAGGATCAGATTTGAAGCCTTCATGGCTTAGTGGAGTTGTAGGTGGGTAGATAGATCAAGGTTGTTGTGTCTGTAGGAGGGCTCAGTACAAAATCAACATGCAAAGATGAATATTTGATCGGTGGAGATATTTGTAGAGTTACATTGATGATCAAAAGGACACCTAGGGTTTGAATATTTCATGTAAAATCTTGTAACCCTAGTTAGGTTTTGACTCTTGCCTGTGTGCAAGAGTGTGTATATAATGTATTTTTTGGAGCTTTTGAGTGGAAGAATTGACTTTTTCTGTAAAAAGAGAGGTTCATAATTGTAGAAGAAAATCATCTTTTCTTAAGGGTCATCTATGGTATCAACTCTACCCTCTGGCTTATACAATTGTTAAAATTTCCATTGATAATACAAATATTGCAGAGGTATTTTGTGACAATCCTTCATGTCCCTATGCTTCTTTGTTTGGATTATCTCTTATTGGATCAAAGTATGTGCATGTTTTTCAATGTATTTTAGGGTTCCTGATCCCTCTTGCTTTCTACAATTTTGTGTGTTACTGTGTTGGATTTGATTTGGATGTTCTTGTGGGTATACCTCAGCCCCCTTAATAGTCTTGTCTCAATCCTACACTAAGTTGTAGAAGTGAATATCTATTTGCAGGTCATAAGTTGTGTCTTATTCTCAGGCCCTCTTATGAAATACTTATGCAAGCCTATTCAGTAAGTTGTGACCTACTAGACCTAAGCTTTTTATTGATTTCATCCCTACATACTGAGATCCAAACCCTAGTTTTGGTGCATCACCTAGTAGGTAGTTTGCTTTTAGTCATTTCCCTTTATAAGTATTCCTACTATCCCTTTGCCTCCAAAAGTTTTACTTTCATGTCAAGAAGAAAATTAAGGTGATTATCCAAGAGGAACCAGCCTAGAACTTGGAGGTCTCATCTTAGTTAGCATGGGTCCCACAACCTAGAGATGATTCCCATGTTATACTAGGTTATCAAGACTATGAGAGCTTGAAACAAGGGTGCAAACTTAGTGTATAAAAAATTTGGCACACCTGGTGGGAGTAGTACAAGATTAGATTAATGTTCAAGAGGTGTTCATGTTGGTTCACCTACAAAAGGATAAAAGAAGTTTAGTACACAAGAAATATCAGTACAGGTTTAAGCCCAAGTACACCTCACCTTGGTGCCAGTGTATAACAATTTTGGCATGCTCGATGGGACACTAGAAGTTATTCAAATTCAAGGTTATGTTATATCTAATATACAGATTGCATGAAATAGGATTTTAGAAGTCATTCTATCAAGTATATCTGGTGACTCCATTGATTTCAAAGATTAGGGTTACCTTGTTCAAAGTTTTATGAGAAAGATTGAGACTAGAAGCTCCAAGCCTACCCAATTTTTAGAGTTGCCCTCAAGAAGAAGTCATAAAGGTAGGTCAAATCAAAGGACATCCCCTATAAGGAGAGTTCAATCTACACCTCCTAGTACTTCAGAAAGGAGACCTTTTCCCTTTCATTCCAGAAGAAGAGGCAGATCTCTAACCAGAGATCTAGAAGAAGATTCCAATCAAGTAGCAAATACAACTCATATAGTTGTCAATCTTCAGATTCCAACACCTACAATGGCAAGATAGTTTGATTTTGCACCATTCAACCAAGGTAGCCTATTGGCCTTCACTCAACATCATGATGTGCCTTTGGTGGCACTTAAGAGCATACCTGATTTCATAGGTGAAGGGTAGACAACTACTTTTGAGCACATAAGAGATGTGACCACCATCTGCAACATACACAACATTACTCAAGAAGATGTGGCCACAAAGTTATTAGCAGCCTCTTTAAAAGTTAAGGCTCTAGAATGGTTTAGAACTCTAACTATTGGTTCTATTACTTCTTGGGATGAATTAGGGGATGCATTAAGTAAACATTTTGAGGATAAATCAGATAATTTGTCTCTAGTTGAATAGTTAACAACTATTAAGAGAGACCCTCAAGAGCAAATGATAGATTACAATAGTAGATTCCTTAAAACATGGAATAGAATCCCAGTCTCAGTGAGACCATCAACTAACCATGCCTTCCTTTACTATTTACAAAGTCTAAATGGTCAAATTTCTGTCATGATCCAGTCTATGGGTGGTACTTCTCTACCCCAAGCTTTTGACATAGCTATCAGGGCTGAAAATTATTTAATCCAAGCAAGCATGATTGCTAGAAGGCCTCCAATGCCCATTTTTCCTAGCCTTCAACCCATTGCACCTACCCAAGTACCCCCATTTACCCCTATTCCCACCATATTGGCACCTTAAGCTAGTACTAGTGGCCAAGAGTTAACAACTAGCTTCTCTCAAGAGCTGCAAGAGATAAAGAATAGTCAGCAAAGTAGTCAGCAAGAGATGACTAACTTGTTGTAGACCTTGACTAAAGAGGTCACAAATTTGAAGAAGCAAGGTCAAAGAATCAGACCACCATTTCAAACACAAGGCCAAGGTCCTAATCAGCAATATCAAAATCAAGGATAGCCTTATCAACAAAATAGGCCACCATACCAAGGAGGCTATCAAGGACAAAGACAAAGTTTTAATCAAAGACCATTTCAACCATATAACCCCGCACCTCTAAATTTTGCTAATCCAGTGAGGGATATGGTTCCTAGTCAAAATAATATGGCTATGGATAATGAATGGTGTTTTCCTTGTAATTAGCCTCACAATTAGGCCACATGTTCAAATGGAGGGATGAACCAAGCTCTAATGGTTCAAAATGCCTCACAAGCTCAATTAGAGGTTTCATCTAGTGGGTTAGTGCCTCAACAAGAATCACAAGGGAATGAGACTGCCCTTTTCAATTGGGAACAACCAGACTTCAATGGAGTCAATGATGAGGTTTCTTTTGTTGCCTTTACAAGAGAAAAAAGAAGAGCTCAATACATGGAGAGAACGGATTCCAACCCTAAAGCTACTACATCTATAGAGCCACTACAACAAGCTGATCCCATCACACCTAAGGAGGTTCCTGTCATTACAAGAAAAGAAGGCTGACATTTCAAAGAAGTGGAGCCCATCATGCCAAAGACACAACAAAGAGTACACACTATGACACCATTTAATATTGTAGACAACATGAAGAAGGTGAATATCACCATGTCCATGTGGGAATCTTTGGCTCTTCTAGGACAACCTAAAATTTTGAAGAAGGCCATGACAGAGGTAGCAACTCCTCAACCTGCAAAAGAAGCTGCAAAGCTAGTGTTGGTCAACACTAATCAAGAAAAGGAGGCTCCAAGTAGTAACTCCAAGGCCAATGCTACACAAGGTAGGAACTCAAAGCCACCTCCCTTTTATGTATCTCTAATCATTGAAAAATCTTTTGTACATAATTATATCATAGATAGTGGAGCTACTAGCACTGTGATGCCCAAGAAAGTAGCTGACTAGTTAGGACTAAAATATGAACCCTTCCAAAAGAAGGTTACCCAGCTTGACGGATCCTTAGTCAATACTATAGGTGTGGCTAAGGATACTAGTCTAATCTTGCATGCTAGTCCTAATTTCTCAATCCTCCTTGATATATATATCATAGATCTCCCCGCATTATTTTCTATATGTCTGTCAAGGGAGTTTATAGCCAAGATAGGAGGTTACCTACCTTCTGATTGGTCTCACATGTTATTTCATACAAGGTATGGGACCAAGGTCACCATTAAGTTAGAACCATTAGTAGCACACCATATAGAACCATATGTATCCAACACCATCAATGTGAACTACCCTATATTTGATAGCAATGACTTCCAAATCATTAATGAAGCAAGCACAAAGATAGAGGGTATCCCTGATATTCTTCTAGATGAGAGAGATTTAGAGGTCCAAGAAAATATGATTTGGGATTTTGGTTTGGGAAGTTATTTAATACAAGAAAGTGATGTTATAGAGCCAAGCCTTCTCAAAGAGGATACTGATTCAGAAAATTAGAGCAATCAGGTTTGGGAACTATTTTTTGATGGGGCTAGAAGTAGGCATGGTTCTAGTGGTGGTGCTATGTTAGTGTCCCCAAAAGGAGAAAGGTATTATATTGCCTTTAGATTTAGTTTCTCCTGCACTAGCAATACTACAAAGTATGAAAGTCTAGTCAATGGACTATAATGGGCTAGAAAAAGAGGGCTCAAGGCCTTAAAAGTTTATGGTGATAGTGAGTTAGTTGTCAGCCAAGTGAGAGGGATAAGTGCAACCAAAAATGACACTATGAAAGCATACAAGCATAGAATTTAGGATGCAATTGAAGATTTCCATGCTTTCAATATTATTGTCATCCCTAGAAAGTTAAATCAAAATGCAAATAGGTTAGCTGCTATTGGATCCCAATATGACATCCCAAATAGAATTTCAAAAGAAGTGGATCAAAAGCATATCAAAGTGATTGTCAGACCCTCTATTCCTAATAATGATGTCAATTGGCAGGTGTTTGACAATGATGAACAAATTCTGCAATTCTTGTTTGAAGAAGATGTTTTTTTAGAGTGCAATCAAGACATGCTATCTCAAAACTATGGTGATTAAGTGATACAACTCAAATCCAGTAAGATGCCTAGAGGTCTGGTTACTTTAGAGACTATCTTCAACAAGGATGATGAAGTCAAGAAAAACAAAGCTAGCCTGGTAGTTGAACAAGAACATTTTGTTGAATTAGAGTTGGAACCAGGTAAGAGCTTACAATTTGGAAAAGTGAACACTGAATTGGAAAAGCAAGCATACACTCAATTATTCAAAGAGTTCAGTGATATTTTTGCATGGAAATATGAGGATCTCAAAGGTTTTGATCCTTCCCTTGCTTAGCACACTATTGAATTAGAACCTAATGCCAAACTAGTGAGGCAAAAGCAAAGGCTTGTTAATCCTAAGCTTGAGCCACTTATGCATAAAGAAGTGCTCAAATTGATAGAAAGTGGTATCATCTACCCCATTAAGCATACTAGTTGGGTTTCCAACCTTGTTCCTGTCAGGAAGAAGAATGGGGAGCTAAGGTTATGTGTTGACTTCAGGGATCTTAATAGGGCCTCATTAAAGGATCACCATCCACTACCCTCTATGGAACAAATCTTACAATGTGTCTCTAGATCCAAGAGATTTTCATTATTGGATGGCTATTCAGGATACAATCAAATCTTGGTGAATGAAGAGGATCAATATAAGACTACATTTACAACCAAGTGGGGAGCCATGGCTTATCAAAAGATTCCCTTTGGTTTGTCAAATGCAGGAGCTACATTCAAAAGGAAATGGATATGGCCTTTAAGAGCCTCACGTACAAGTTTGTGCTGGTCTACATGGATGACATAACTATCTATTCAAAACATGTAGTAGACAACATCAAACATTTGAGGAAGATTTTTGAAAGGTGTAGAGAATTTGGGATATCTCTTAATCCCAAGAAATGTGTGTTTGTAGTTCATGAAGGAAAATTATTAGGATATGTAGTATCGAAAGAAGGAATTATAGTGGATCCTCAGAGAATTGCAGCTATCCCAAAGCTACCCCTACCACATCACAAGAAAAGTCTCCAATCTTTCATAGGAAAGATTAACTTTGTTAGGAGGTTCTTGCCTAACATTGTAGATTTACTAAAGCCCTTAACAACCATGTTAAAGAAGAGTTCATCTTTTAGGTGGACCAAAGAAGGGAGAGTCAATTTCCAAGCTATCAAAGAAGCCTTAACAGAAGCCCCTACTCTCCTAAACACAAATTTTAATAAGGATTTCATCCTTTATGCTTATGGAGGTCATGATGCTATATCTGCAATGTTGACTCAAGAAAATTCAGATGGATTGGAGTAGCCCATTGCTTTCTTTAGCAAAGGTTTTGAAGAATATGAACAGAGATACTCTTTTGTAGAAAAACATGTGCTTGTTGTGGTAAAGAGCCTTAAAAAGTTTAGATATCTATTGACCCATAGAAAGGTACATTTAAAAGTTACTCATCCAAGTGTCAAAGAGTTTTTGCTTTCCAAGGACTTAAATGAGAAAAGAGCTAGTTGGATCACCAAGGTGATGGAATATGACATTGATGTTCAAACCACCAAGCTAGTTAGAGGAAGAGGTCTTTGTGAGTATTTGGTAGGAGATGAAAGTTGAAAGAAGTTAGAGCAAATGGATGCATCTCTGGTGGTGCATTCTATAGAAGAACAAGCCAAAGCAACAAGCTGGTTGCCTAATATGATCAATTACTTGAAGATAGGACAATGTCCGACAGGTTTGGATTTAGCCAAAATAAGGTATTATAGGTTACAATCTATTCCTTTTGTGCTGATTGATGATGTTCTTTTCAGAAAGGATCAAAATGGTGTCCTTTTAAGATGCATAGATTCAGAAAAGATAGCAGATGTCCTATTTGAGTTTCATGATGGACCTTCTGGAGGTCACTTTTCTCCTAGGACTACTACTTTTAAAATCATTAGGGCTGGATACTATTGGCCATCTATCTTTAAGGATAGTCATGATTATGTTTGAAGATGCATCAAGTGTGCCATGTTTGCAAGAAAAGAAAGGCTTGCAGCCTTGCCCCTACAGCTAGTCATAATAGATCGGCCCTTCGTGAAGTGGGGTATAGACTTTATTGGTATGATCAATCCTCCATCTAGTGTAGGACATAAATGGATAATTACTACAACTGACTACTTCACCAGATGGACAAAGGCAATTGTTTTAAAAGAAGAAAATGAGAGTGCCATCCTAACCTTTTATGATGACTTAATTCATAGGTTTGGCACTCCTGATTCCATCATTTCAGATAATGCCTTAGCATTCACAAGTCTTAAAGTCTCAGAGTGGGTAGTCAAGAATGGCATCTATTTGAATACTAGTTCAAATT
The DNA here is from genome assembly GCA_027943335.1 of Chamaecyparis obtusa. Classification (NCBI taxonomy): domain Eukaryota; kingdom Viridiplantae; phylum Streptophyta; class Pinopsida; order Cupressales; family Cupressaceae; genus Chamaecyparis; species Chamaecyparis obtusa. Next base: position 75,958 of record BSBK01011982.1, read on the forward strand.
ATTACCCTCAAGGAAATGGCTTGGCAGAATCCACCAATAAGAATTTGATTAGGATAATCAAGAAGACTCTTCAAGACAATCAGAGAGATTGGCATACAAAGCTCAAATCTGCCTTGTGGTTAGATAGAATTACCCCAAAGAAAATCATTGGTAATTCTCCTTACATGTTAGTGTATGGAAAAGAGGCTAAGTTGTCCATTTCAATAGAATTACTAGCTCTAGACTTAGCTACTCAATATGCCCTATTTGATGAAAAGGATCCCTTATAGATTAGATATGTTTAATTGATGGAATTAGAAGAACTCAGAGGAAAGTCAATGCAAGATATGGAGTTTCATCAGAATCAAACAAAGAAGAACTTTGATAAGAGAGCTAGAGTCAGAAATTTCAAGGTTGGAGACATAGTTCTCAAATGGGATGAGTTTAGGTTAAGACCTGGCAGGTACACAAAATTTGACTTGTTTTGGAGTGGACCATTTGTAATCACAGAATGCAGGGGCTCCAATGCTTTTCAACTATCAAATATGGAGGGAGTACCCTTACCTATTTTAGTGAATGGTTTCCACTTGAAGCCCTATTTGAGGTTAATCCCTCTTTGTAACCTTTTGTATATAAGTTTCCCTGCTTTCTAGGTTAATTTCCTACTTTTCAAGAAGTGCTCTAAGCACAGTTCCAGTTCTGCCTCTCTGAGAGAATTTTGAGTTTTGTGTTCAAAATGACCCCATGTCCAATGGATATGTCAAGGTCACTGGTTTTCCATGTCTAGTAGGCTGACATCTAGCAAAAATCACCAAAATGTTATCCTAATTTTCATGTCCATGCAAATTTGGCTAAGCCTATTCCTAGCTCCCTATTTTGGCCCTGCCAAGCACTCTACAAAATTCCATGGCCTCACGTTTTGTTTCCTAGTCTCTGCAATTATTTCAAGCCCCTAGTTTGTAGGTTTAAAAATTCATAAAACTAGCCGTTACATCTAAAAAATTCCAAAAGACCCTAAAAACCCTAATCCTTTGTTCTAATTTGTAGTTACTTTATCTCGGCCACTTAAGTCCCCTTTTTAGCATCTATACTTTAATCTTTTAGCCTAGTCACTAGTTCTCCTTTTCTTTTTGACGGTTGTCTTTTCTTCCTATGACATAGTGAATACAATGATTCTCATAATCGCTGGTTGTTTCTTGATCATCGCAAGATACCCTGTGACTTGGTGAACATTAATATCTCTTTAGTCGCGTGACCACTAAGTTCTTCGGTGGTGTTATTTTTTATTTGGTGATTCTACAAATGCCTTGTTCACGTAATAGTCTAGAGTTTGGTGGTTAAGTCCATAATAGTCATTAGCGAGTGGTCAGCTTCTCTTCAATCACGTGGTCACTCAAATCTTTGGATGGTCTCAGATAACCAAGGGTCCCAATTAGCAAGATCTATGGTCGGCATGTGTTCTCATAGGTTTGTGTCAGAGCATCAGATCATGTGCTGACCGTCAATATTGATTTGTCATCAGACCTTCATTTGGTGGGTCCTCTCTTGTTGACGTGCTTGCATCTGATTGGTCCACATAGTGATGATCTGGAACATGTCAGTGGGATTTGATCCTTTCAGAAGGTTAAAGTATAGTCGGATCTCATGGCTTTTGCTATGCAGCTAGGATAAGATGTGCACTTTTTAAGTCAGTAGTTTAGCGATAACCGTCTGATGTTCTTTCTGCAAACTATGGGTCCGTCTGTCAGGTATGTTGACTTGCTCAAATGTAATTGGTCCACATAGTGATGAACAGGAACATGTTAGTGGCTCCTGATTAGAACAAGATCTCATGGTTGTTGCTACACCGCTGGGATCAGATGCACACTTTTAAGTCAGCGGTTTAGCTACAATCGTCTGATGTTCTTTCTAAAGATTATGGGTCCACCTGTTATGTATGCTGACTTGCTCAAATGTAATTGGTCCACATAGCAATGACTTGGATGTCACAGTGGGACCGTGTCAGAAGACTTGCAAAGATGTCAGAAAGATGAAGATCGACGGTTGGCATGTGTTCTCAAAGGTTTGTGTCAGAGTATGAGATCTTGCACCAATAGTCAAATTTTCCAAAGTGTTCATACTTGTTAGTGGGTCTGGTGCCAGGTTAGGGTGAGTTGTTGAGTTCTTATTGGTTGAGATAAAGAGATATGTCAAGTGGTCCCAGTGCCACATATTACTGACATGCATGCTTTTGATTAGCCACCGAATGATGATGAGGATTTCCAAGTGGACTAATGTGTCAGTGGGGTCCCAGCTTAGGAAGGATCTATGGTGGGCATGTGAGCATAAGGAATATTCTGGGGCTTTGAGATCTTTCACCCACTATTAGATTAGGATCCTATCTTTAGTGGGTTTGATGTCAGGGATGCGCCGAGGTGTGTGCCTATGAAGTGGCCAGAATGAATGAAAGATTGCCAAGTGGTAGGTCTAGGCCCAGGTTTGATAGAGTTTTGGCGGTCCTAAAAATTTTCACATACTCGCCCATTCATGAAATGATTTAGCAGTGCTCCAAATGACTAAGAAATTCAGTGAATGCTTTTTTCACTGAATCTCTAAATAAATTGGTAAAGGTAGTAAGATTTTCATGAATAAGAGAAGTCTTTAGTCGTGTATTCACTGAATGACTTAAAGGAGAGAGGCTCGAGGTGGGTCCAAATATGCTGACGTGTAGAAAAGCTCAATTCTAATTGGTCCAGACATGTCAAGATGGATTTTTTATAGTTCAAAGGGTTTTATAAACTGTTGCCAGGTTAATCTAAGTCATTCATCTACCAGGAAGATTTCACATCAATGGCTACATTTTAAAATGACCAGGCTAGCTGTTGATATTCAAATTTAAATATTTCTCTATGAAGGCTTTGCTAGGTTTTGTGTTTTGTGGCCATGCACAACAAATGGGTAGCTGGAATTGAATTCCTTAGGACAGGGATGGTTGAGAAGATGATAAGTAGACAATCTGATCGTCAGTGCCATAGATTTCATAGGGTACCATGTCTTGTTGAAGCTTTAATGATCTTGGCACCACCTTTTGCAGGGTTAGTCATTTTAAGCCTAGGTATCATACCAGGATCGGATTTGAAGCCTTCATGGCTTAGTGGAGTTGCAAGTGGGTAGATGGATCAAGGTTGTTGTGTCTGCAAGAGGGCTCAGTACAAAATCAACATGCAAAGATGAATATCTGATCGGTGGAGATATTTGCAGAGTTACATTGATGATCAAAAGGACACCTAGGGTTTGAATATTTTATGTAAAATCTTGTAACCCTAGTTAGGTTTTGACTCTTGCCTACATGCAAGAGTGTGTAGATATTGTATTTTTTGTAGATTTTGAGCGGAAGAATTGACTTTTTTTGTAAAAAGAGAGGTTCACAATTGTAGAAGAAAATCATCTTTTCTTAAGGGTCATCTATGGTATCAACTCTACCCTTTGGCTTATACAATTATCAAAATTTCCATTGATAATAAAAATATTACAGAGGTATTTTGTGACAATCCTTCATGTTCCTATGCTTCCTTGTTTGGGTTATCTCTTATTGGATCAAAGTATGTGCATGTTTTTCAATGTATTTTAGGGTTCCTGATCCCTCTTTCTTTCTAAAATTTTGTGTGTTACTGTGTTTGATTTGATTTAGATGTTCTTGTGGGTATACCTCAGCCCCCTTAACAAGCTTGTCTGAATCCTACACTGAGTTGTAGAAGTGAATGTCTATTTGCAGGTCATAAGTTGTGTCTTATTGTTAGGCCCTCTTATGAAATACTTATGCAAGCCTATTCAGTAAGTTGTGACCTACTAGACCTAAGCTTTTTATTGATTTCATCCCTACATATGAGATCCAAACCCTAATTTTGGTGCATCACCTAGTAGGTAGTTTTCTTTCAATCATTTCCCTTTATAAGTATTCCTTCTATCCCTTTCCCTCCAAAAGTTTTACTTTCATGTTAAGAAGCAAATTAAGGTGATTATCCAAGAGGAACAAGCCTAGAACTTGGAGTTCTCATCTCAGTTAGCATAGGTCCCACAACCTAGAGATGATTCCCATGTTATACTAGGTTATCAAGACTATGAGAGCTTGAAACAAGGGTGCAAACTTAGTGTATAACAATAATAACATAGGTCCATGATATGGAGTAGCCACATAGAGGGCACAATGATGATGCTATAGGCACTCCTTCCCAGCTAGTAAACCTCTTTATTATTTTACTACAAACTAGATAGAAGAAAAATGTTAAATAGTGTTTTTAATTATGTTCTTTTTATCACTATTTTGGAGTAATTTTAATAGTGCTAGTAATATTGTTGTCACAGATAGGTGGTCATCAAAGAAAGGGAAAGAAACTCACAATCCCTCAGGAGGAGTCCTTTGACAAGGACCTAGATATTTATTTTTGATCTTGTGGTGACCTGACTACTACAATTAATAAGTTTCTCCAAAGAATTAGAAAAAGAGTGTCTCAATTGTCATCTTTATACCCTTCAACTCTCGAGTCACAAAAGAGGGCAGCTGAATTGATGCTCCGAGCTCAAAATTTCAAAGTAAGTATTAATGTAATTTTTAACTATAACAAAACTTCAATAATAGTTTTTATGTTATAATAGAATTTTATGTCACTATTTAATTTTTTGTGTTATACTAGTCCTTTATTAATCTGTTATATAGTATTTTATAAGAGGATGGATTGTTTTTGTAGCTTTGTTGGATAGTTTTGACCATTGTGGCCTTGATGAGGGTACTACAAGTGGTTCAAGTAAATCTTGTGTTCAACTATCTTTTTTTACTCTCTAACAATACTTTCCATGCTAGACCATGCTTTTATTATGCTCTAACAATATTATTCTTCAACACCTGTCAATAATCATATGGTATCACCGCCTAAGACATGGACATGCCCAGATGTACTACTACCTATAATGTTGGAAACATGCAACATGGCCACAAATGCCATGGAACCACCTAATAGTACATACATTTCATTTTATCAGTCATTATTTATATGTTTATTTCCCTTGAAGTATTCTTTCTTGGGGGCATTTTGTAGTGGATTCAATTTATGCAACAGGAGATGCATCACATGATGAGGAATTTCCTAGATGTACTCGTATTCCTAGTACAAGAATGGTGAAGGATTTTGAATTTCTTGTGATCAACAAAGAAGGAGGTCCCTTGAAAGTAGCAAACTTTCAGGTACTTTAAATATTGGACCTTTCTTTTACTATACAATCGTATGTTAATTAAACATAGCATTCAATATAATAATATTTGATCTATTGTACTCTTATTTTATACTATTATATCCTTTGACTAATGATCCCATGATTATTTTGTAGTGAATGATGTTTTTTATGTTAAACTTAATGACGAGTGTTTACAGATATTCGAGACCACCCTCCATACATGGGGGAACATCATATTTGAACTAAAACCCCAATCCACTATTTTGATTTCATATCATTACTAGGATAGTTTTTCTTTCATCCATTCATTGAACTATATTAAAGGTAAGTTCACTTCATTTATGAATCTCACAGTGTTTTTTTTAAAGGTAGAATGTCCAAGATAAAAAGTTAAACGATGCTCTCATAGAGAGTATGAAAAACTTATTTGGACCTCGTGCATTTGAGAAAAATAATCTTATTGAGAAAGGTGAGTTAGGTTTGAAGTATATTATGGACCAGTATAGGAGTACATTACCAAACAACTTGAAGTACAAGCATCCCCCCTACATTCCTGATTTAGAGTGGCAAAACCTTATTTTGGATGCGAAGGAGAGAAGCGAAAGAAAAAAAGGAAATACACCACTAGACAACAAAAGAAGGTATGTGATACTGTTAAGAATGTAATTCTATACTAAATACTCTTTATATTTATATGAACTAACACATTTCAAACTTTTCATAGATTTCCTGACACATTAAAGACAACAAAGGCAAGCCTAGAAAAGCACGGGCAACACAAGCTAAGCTCTGGTGGTTATTCAACACTTTCTGAATGAGTTCTATGTCTTAGTAAATGAAAACCGGATGTAAATATTTATAATTTTCAATCAACGTGATTTTGATGAAACAATGAAATAAAATTTCACTATACCAAGCAAAATTGCAAGGTATGGAGTTCAATATAATTTTCTCAGAAGAGGACAAGAGAATTGGCTTCCAACAAGGATATAAAGCAATGGTTGAAAGAATATGAGAAATAAGTGAACAAGGTTCTATTGATGGATCTTTCACTGTAAGTAAGCCAAATGATATTTTTTTCAAATTGAATAATTTACCAATTAGTTTATTTGATGTTAAGTTCCAACATAAAGTGAGTAATTTTTTTTTAAGTAATCAAACAATGATAACATTAATGCATATGAAATTGGAATCTAGCCTACCAAACTTGGTACACCACCTGTGCATGATCAAGTTGGTTTGGGTGTGCATCACAGTGATGGAGGTGTTGGTGTTTCAAAATGGCTTATGCTCTTAGGCTACCAATATACCTTCAGACAAATTTTAGGAGTGGTTAGTTCCAAAATGTATAAGGGAATTAAGATAATTGGACCAACTATAGGGACAAGACTTCCCTCTCCACTTTTGGCTTTGCAAAACCAAGTTGGGTATACCTAATCTAGTGAAAAAAATACTCTAATAACATGAACACTAGATTTGAACAACAGATGATAGCAAGAAAGTACTAAGTGTCAACCAAACACTCATTAACTCTCCATTTCTATTAACAAATTACAACTCCTAAACTAAATTTTAAAGGTTTAAAATTGGTTCTTGATTTAAATGGGTGATTGTAACAACTTTGATTAGTGTGTGGTAATAGAAGATTTACTGATTTAGACCAATGCCTTATCCATTGGTCATGAACCTCAAGACACAAAAGATGCAAAGACTAGAAAATATTCAAGATTTATAGCCATAAATACACTTACCAGAATCCTTAATACTTACAGATTATCCTTGTGTAAATTAGGATGAATTCATACCCCACCCAAAGCAATATTTAATCTAATCCTAGATCAGAACTCAAGAATGAAGATACATACATAACAATTATGTAATGAACTAGAAATTTGAATGTTGGCAAGTTGGATATACTAATGTATATGACTTAGTATAGTGTTGTCATTATGGAAACAAAGTCATATAATAGTTTGGAGTCAGTACACTTGACTGGACAGTGTACAGAGTTCCTAAAACTCAGAGCATCAGCGCATGTGTGTATGACTGAGTTATGGTATGCACCCTAGAAGATAAGTTGGTTAGGCTATATTAATGCTTATTCTATGAGTGCATTAACAAATATGCAAGTATGAGAAAGATATAGATAGTTGAAGTTACACAGCCAGTGTGTACCAGAGAAGAACAGATTAAGCATTAGACTATTAGCCTTTGAGTTGCGGTTGTATTATAATGATGTAAAGGTTATGTGCTGATTGTAATTAGGTTTCCAACATGTATATATGTTTTTTTTAAACATGCTTGAGCCAGTTCAATTGGAAACATTGTATGTAATAGGTTTAAGAGCTGACCTAGTTGTTTATTTTGTGTGCACATATAAATATGAGATGCACCCATTGGAATTGGTATGAAAGTTGATAGAGAGTTGTGATAAGAAGAGTAGAAGTGTGTGAAGAGACTATAAGATGTATTAGAGATTTGAAAGAGGTCAAAGAATCACCATATCGAAGGAACTGATTTGACAAGCAACGTCACAGTGATAGTTCATCCAACAGATATAGTGTGTATCTAAGATCAGAAGGTTGTAGCCTTCACCACTTGAGAAGTGAGCTCTAGGATAGTGCATCCACTCCCCTAATAGGGACTATTGTAAAAGATTCCTAATAGGGTCTGACCCTTGACAAGGTCTACTGTACTTAATGCATTGTAAAGAAACTCCTAACAGGGTTAAGGATCTTCTAACAAGGACCATAAAACACTAGTACAAAATATTAGTGGGTGTCAATTCCCACTGGGGTTTTTACCTATTTCAGTTTCCCCATAACCATATTGGTGTTATGTGTTGATTTCATGTTTCATGTTTATGTGGATTTTCATTTCAGTACTTAAGAATTTAAGTTCAGTTTAAAGAATAAATAAAAAGATAAAATATTGTGAACAATGATTCACCCCACCCCCCCTCAATGTTCCCATTCCTAACAATTGGTATCCAAGCTCTGGTCCTTTGCAAACAAGTTTAACCACTTGAGGAGCTCATGGACAAAGCATAAATTAAACATCTAGAAAGAAATCTTGAAGCTACTCTTGAAGACCTAGACAAATCTGAAAGAGAAACTAAAGAACTAAGGGAAAAGCTCAGTGATGCTCAACTAGTAATCAAAAGGCTAAGGAAGGATTTGAAAGAATTCTCTACCAATGATCTAGGGACAATGGTCAAGAAGATGAATGAAGAAAATACATCCTTAAAAGAACACCTTGAAGAATTTGATGATAAGATGACTAACAATCAGGAAGTCTATAATGAACAGGTCAAAGAGAACCTTCAAATGAATGAAGAATTGAGGCAAGCAAACATGGAAATATTAGAGCTAAGAAACAACAAAGAAAGCTTGGAATCTGAATTGAAAGATGAAAAGAATCACATTGAAAAATTACACACCAGTTTTGATTTGATAGAATTTCAGTTGTATGCAAGAAGAGCTAAAGGAGATACTAGTTGCATTGGATATAATGAAGCACAAAATTAGATTGACAACATGTGAGAAAGAATGAATGTACAAATAGAATCTACTAATACTAAGAAGACTGAAGATCAAACTAAAGATAATGGTGAACTACCTAAGAATGAGTGCAAGCTAGTAGAATGCACTTGTTATGCATGTAACAAGCATGGACACATAGCAAGGATCTATACAAAGGTAAGAACTTTTAATGGTTACTGTTATTCATGTAATAAATTTGGTCATAGATCTATGAATTGCAAGACAAGTAAAAAGAACATGACTCGACATGATCAAAGAAATTAGAATCAATCAAATTTAAGAAGTTCTCAGAATGTTACATGTCAGATATGTAACTATAATGGTCACTCATCTAGACAATGTAAAATGGTGACCCATGTCAATGCACCAAGGAATATAAGGCCTCTAGTCATTTGTCATTCTTGTAACAAAGCTAGACACATCTCAAAGTTTTTTAGATCAAGGACGCAAGGTCAGGAAAACCCTAAAAAGACCGAAGAACCATTATTGGATCCCAAAGGAGAAGTCAAGTTTGTAAAAGCCTCAAAGAATGCAAGCATGGTTTGGTCAAAAGCCAAGAAGGATAAGGTTTATGAGTATGTATTGGATACATCCACATTTTATGCACCCTCTACATCTGGATGAATGGCCCTCAGGGTCATAGGGGGAGCTAATTTAGCTCTAGACCCCTGCGTGGCTGGTATACTCACTCTTAGAGTATGAGCCTTTGGACTTAAGATTTTGGAGACTAAGGGAACCTTCGTGAAAGAGCACACTAGCTAATTGTTTGTAGAATGAAAGATATAAATTTCCAAGTGATAGCCTGGTTTATGCAACAAGCATTTATGGCAGAAACTCTACTTTAAAGTACATAGAAGTTAGAAGATCTCTCATTGCATTTGAATTAAGAGCGATTGAAGAGAAGAACAACCTTAGAAATTGATTGAGAAGGATTTTGGTTTGATTCATCAAGTGATTTTCTATGTATTTGATCAGTTTTGGAAACCTTAGTTCGTCATGCCAATTCAGAATCTCTTGGAAACCTTTGTGAAAGTGATATACAAGAAAGTGATGGCTACTCCTATAGTATTTGATGTTGCAAAGAAGAAAAGATATGTGTTTAAGAGGCATCCATTTAAATCTACACTAGATGACCTAGAGGGGGCATTCTCCCACATGCCTATGGGCATTATGCATGTCGAGTACATTAGGGCATACATCTACTGTAAGAAAGAACCAGTAGGATTGGATAGATTAAGGGTGCACATGGAAACTATGCTAAAACTAGACAAAACCTTCATGGGGAGAAGAAGACCTAATTAAGTTCAGTGTCTTAGCCATGGATAAGGCCAAGGAGAAACATGTAATGAGGAATCCCCTCCTTATAGAATTAGTGAACATCTTAAATAGCTTGTTACCTGCAAACAATAAAGTGTCCAAAGTACATTTAGTTGCTGATGTTAGTTTAGCGATTTCATAGTTCAAGGGAAACTTCTCTAGCCTGGAAGAATCTGCATCCTTAGTTGCAGAGGAGAAGTATATGAAGAAAAGGATAAATGAATTGGTTAGAAACTATGCACTTGACCTAAGCTCACTAAAGGCTGGTCAAGCATCCTTGAAGGAGTTTGCAGCAAAGGGAAGAAAGATCATTGCTAAAAGTATGAACAAAAACAAGTTAATTGGTGATCTGTACAAAAATTTATAAGAGGTAGAATTCATGATAGATAGCATAAGAAAATTAGTAGAAGATCCATTTGTTGATGTGAACATGTGAAACAATGTCTACCAAGGACAGTTAGACAAGATTGAGAAGGTAGAAAAAAAGATGATCAAGATAAGGGCTAGGAAGACTTAGCTAAGGAATTCTCTTGCACCCACATTAGACATACTAAATCAAAATATCAAGGAGATTGATGCCACCATGGTGACATATGATCAAGGTTCTAGCACTAATCTGGAGAAGATGGAGAAGATACAGTATGCTTTATGCGCTCATCTATAGATTATAAATTTGTTGATCACATTTTGGAAGAAGGAGATCCAAAATCTACAAATATCATATCCGGATGTTCTATCATAGTAAGTTTTTGTAGATTTAGTTTTGACACACCTTTGTCATTAATTTCAAAGGGGGAGTATGTGTTGAATATGAGCTATAAATATGTATAAGGAGATAGAAAGATATGTATAGGGAGACAAAAGCTTTTTGTATTAAGGACATTTAGCAACTTGGCCATATTTCTTTGTTGCCATCAATGAAAAAGGGGGAGATTGTTGGTAAGTTGGCTATACTGATGTATATGACTTAGTATAGTGTTGTCAATATGGAAACAAATTCATATAGTAGTTTGGAGTCGGCTCACTTGATGGGAAGATAAAAAATTAGCTAAGTGTTGAAGACTGGACAGTGTAAGAGTTCCTAAAGCTCAAAGCATTAGCGCACATGTGTATGACTGAGTTATGGTATGGACCCTAGAAGATAAGTTAGTTAGAATATATTCATGCTTATTCTATGAGTGCATGATCAAATATGAAATTATGAGAAAGATACAGACAGATGAAGCTACACAGCCAGTGTGTGCCAGAGAAGAACAAAGTAAGCAGCCGACTGTTAGCATTTTGAGTTGCAGTTATATTCTAATGATGTAAAGGCTATGCACCTATTGTAATTAGGTTTCCAATATGTATATATGTTTTTTTGTATACACACCTGAGCCAATTCTATTGAAATCATTGTATGTAATAGGTTTAAGGGCTAACCTGGTTGTTTATTTTGTATGCACATATAAATATAAGATGCACCCATTGTAATTGGTATGAAAGTTGATAGAGAGTTGTGATAAGAAGAGAAAAAGTGTGAGAAGAGACTATAAAATGCATTAGAGCTTTTCAAGAGGTCAAAGCATCAGTGCATCAAAGGAATTGATTTAACAAGTGGTGTCATAGTGACAGTTCATCCAATAGATATAGTGTGTATTTGAGATCAGAAGGTTGTAGCCTTCACCACTTGAGCAGTGAGGTCTAGGAAAGTATGTCCACTCCCCTAATAGGGACTATTGTAAAAGACTCCTAACAAGGTCCAACCCTTGACAAGGTCTACTATAGTTAATGCATTGTAAAGAAACTCCTAATAAGGTTAATGATCTTCTAACAAGGATCATAAAACACTAGTACAAAATATTAGTGGGTGTCAATTCCCATCAAGGTTTTTACCTATTTGGGTTTCCTCATTACCATGTTGATGTTATGTGTTGATTTCATGTTTCATGTTTATGTGGATGTTCATTTCAGTGCTTAAGCATTTAAGTTCAGTTTAAAGAATAAATAAGAAGATAAAATACGGTGAACACTGATTCACCCCCCCCCCCCCCCCCCCCCCCCCCCGCCCCCCTTCTCTCAGTGTTTCCATTCCTAACAATTGGTATTAGAGATCTGGTCCTCTATAAAGAAGTTTAACCACTTGAGGAGATCATGGACAAAGTAGAAATAAAACATCTAAAAATAAATCTTGAAGCTTCTCTTGAAGACCTGGACAAATTTGAAAGAGAAACTGAAAAACTAAGGGAAAAGCTCAGTGATGCTCAACTAGTCATCAAAAGGCTAAGGAAGGATTTGAAAGAATTATCTACTAGTGATCTAGGGACAATGGTCAAAAGCTGAATGAAGAAAATACATCCTTAAAAGAACAACTTGAAGAATTTGATGATAAAATGACTAACAATCAGGAAGTCTATGATGAACAGGTCAAAGAGAACCTTTAACTGAATGAAGAATTGAGGCAAGCAAACATGGAAATCTTAGAGCAAAGAAACAAAAAAGAAAGCTTGGAATCTGAATTGAAAGATGCAAAGAATCACATTGACAAATTACACACGAGTTCTGATTTGATAGAATCTGAGTTGTATTCAAGAGGAGAAAAAGGAGAGAAAAGAAATTGATTTTGTATTAAGTATGATGAATCCTCCCCGTGAATACGAATTATCTCAAAATACAATCTTGAAAATAATAGCTTAGACCTACAATTTTCTATCTTCCATTAACAAACACTAAAGAAAAAATTATTATAATCTTGACTTAGACTAGGGTTCACAAAGTATGCCTGTCAAACACCTAACTCCCAATACCCTGAATGATCATGAAAAAATCCTTTTATCACAAGTATTGCAACAAGCATCTGATCATTCATGACAAAAATTCAAAATTCAACCTCCCTCAAGAAATTGAATAACTATAGAAAAGAGATGCCACCCAGCAAAAGGCCATCGAGATCAAACTAATCATCAATCTGAGTAACAGTCTAGCCATGTACCATCACAAGGATAGAGAAATTATCATTAAAACCCCCATTAATTCTGGTTGTATCATAGGTAGAATGGCCTTCATGTCAAATTCTCCTTGGCAAAAGCACCTCAGGACTCAAAATCAGCTCGCAATGGCCATCACGATCCTTCTTATAAATTCTCACCTCTAACCGAGCTAGAACACAACCAAAACTAATCTGACATTATGGCTCTTCAGCCCACTTTTTCTAACCCTACAAAAACCCTAGCAAATAATTCAAAATCTAGCTCCAATAGATAATTGATTCATTTAAAAACATGACCTTTGATCTAGTCTCTTCTCATCACATTGAGCGGCCTGAATGAATTAGCATAATTAGCTAATTTGGCATTAAAGAGTCTCTAGCCACATCATCTATCTCTCAGCCAATAAAAATGAGCACCTCGGTGACACCTGGCACTTGACCACCTTGACCTCAAAAAGCTTCCTTTAACTCTTAATCATCTAGAGATCACACAACTGAGGAAATTCTCCAAGTCATTGAAAGATTTAAGTAACCTTGGTCTGGTCTAGAGATCACATGAACAAAGGCATTCATGTGATCGCTAAGCATTTCCTTGGCCCTGGGTTCCATCAAGAGAACACATGACCACCACCTAATCAATCTCATCAATGGCCTAGATTAGATCTCAAAACCTTTATCCTTTAACTCATCTTCTATCTGGTGATCACGCAACCAAAGACTTTACTTGATCACTAGGAGTTTATCTTAATCTAGGTCATATCTAGAGATCAAGTGAAAAAAGGTATTCATGTAATCATTGAGTCTTTGCCGATCAAAACTGCATCAACGGTTCTCATTTTCCACTCAAAACTTTTCCTTAACTCAACCTGGATCTAGAGAACATGCAACTAAGGGAATTTGTGTGATCACTAGATGTTTTTCATAACCCTTATTCCATCTCAAGAACATGCACCATCTATTGATGAAGATCAACATTGATGGTCCTCACTGAATATCTGAATGCTAAGAGCCCTAGCCGTTTCATCTAGAGAATCAAAAACTGAGGGAAAAGATAACCACCCACCATGTCACTAGATGCTAAGCCCTTGACTGCCAGGACTAGGAGAATACATGAACACCACAGTCGCTAGTTCACCAAATACAAAGATAACTTCTCGGGCTAAGAAATAAGACATGTGCATAAAGGGGATCCAAGTGACCCAAAGAAGGTAATGAGGAAATAGAACAAAGCTAGGATTTTTGGACTTAGACTTGAATTTTGGAAACCATAAGACATGGATAAACCTATTTCAGAGACCTTAAAACTAGTATATCACCCTGGTTTTTGCACATTAGGCCATACAATGTTCAGTAGAGCTTGGTCACATCATAAACTATCTAAGGCTAAGGGCACAAGCTATGAAACCTTATAATTTTTCTTCACAAAAAAAAACAAGATACAACAGGACATGAGAAATTTCCTAAGGATTTTGCAGGACAAGGATCAATTCTTTTGACACAACCAACAGTGGCTCATATTCGGGGATGTGTATCTCCTCCAGATACAACAAGAACTCCAAAATCTCTCGAAAAATAAAACCCTTAAAATTTTGACCAAAAATATCATGACTAAACAAACAAAAACCCTAAACTACTATTCATGGAAAATATACTTAAAGAGAAGTAAAACTTTAGGAATTGTCCATGAATAGGCAATTCCAAAGTATCTCCAGTTAAATCTTTCAAGATATAAGAATTTGTTCCCCATTTGTTTTTAATAAGATAAGGGCCCAACCAGATTGGGTCAAATTTTCCATGCTTACATTTATCTTCCAACCTTGCATTCCACATTAGGACAAGGTAATCAATTTCAAACTTCCTCTGGGTAACTCTTCTATCATATAGATTCTTACACTGTCTCTACAACCTTTCATTCCTTTCATGTGCATCTCTCCTTACCTCATCCAACTGTATCAACTCATTCATTCTTACTCTCATTTCATCATCTAAATCCTCATCATATGCCTGAGAAAATTGATACATCTACAATAGATTATTCAGAGGCAATCTATAATTTATCCCATAAATTAGACCAAAAGGAGCACACCCTATAGCTTTCTTTACAGTCACCCTGTCAGCCCATAAGGCTAACTATAACTTTGAGTCCCAAGCTTTCTTATTTTTATCAAATATCCTCTTGATAATCTTAATGATATTTTTTTTACTAGACTCAGCCTGACCATTTCCCTATGGATGATAAGGGGAAGAGAATAAAATGTGTATCCCAAACTACTGAAAGAAGTCACTAAATTCCTGTGATCTAAAACACATTGCATTATCAACCACAATAACTTATGGATAACCAAACCTGATAAGAATATTTCACATTACAAAATCTATCACAACCTTGCTAGTGACTCTTCTAGTGGGGATGGCTTCAACCCACTTAGTAAAGTAGTTTGTTTCTACCAGTATATAAGAATGTCCACCACTAGATTTGTTTGGAATTTCCCCAATAAAATCTATACTCCATTTCTGAAAGGGGGCATGAACTACAACAGGTTTGAGTGGTAGATTTCCATTAAACTTAAATTTACCAACAAATATTTGGCATGCATCATATTTTCTTACAAACTGATGAGCATTGTTAAAAATTGTAGGCCACCAGAATCCAGATCTGAGAATCTTATGGGCTTTAGTTTTTTCCATGTAATGACCCCCACAAACACCACAATGCATTTCTTCTAGAAATATTTTAGATCTATCCTGATTTACACATCTGAGCAACACACCTTCATTGCTCCTCCACCATAATTCACCACCTACAATAACATATCTAGCAACTTGTAACTTGACAATCCTCTTTTTATTTTCATCCATATCAGGGGGAAGGGTCATCCTCTACAAGTAACCAATAACATCCTTGTACCAATCACAACAATCCATATCACAAATATATGGCCTTTGTTCCTTCTCTACCATGTTTATATGATTGGCAACTAAGTTACTTTGGGCCATCAATTTTGCAAGACCTAGTCCTCTTACCAATTTTGTAACTTGGATATCAATGTTAAATTCTTGGATCCTATTGATCCATCTACATCTCCTCCTTGAAGGTTCTTGTTACACCAATATATCCTTAACTACAACACTATGCACATATGAAACCATTGTTGCTCCCACAAGGTAACATCTAAAAGCCTTGACAACTTTGACCAGGGCATATGCCTGTTTCTTAGTAATATCATATTTTAGTTAAGATTCTTGAAAGGATTTTCTAAAAAATGATATGCGTTTCTCATATCCATTTGCATTCTTTTGTAACAAAACTGGTGCAATAGTATGACATGAGGCAAAACAAAATATTTTCATGGTCTTACCATAGTCAAGTGTCCTTAAAACAAGGGCATCTTTAATGTCATGTTTAATATCTTTTAAAGACTCATTTGCCTCTTCATTCCACTCAACCTTTTCTCCTTTCTTCAACATTTTGGAGATGGGGATACTGATTTCTACAAAATTTGTAACAAATCTCCTTAAAAAGTTCACCTGTCCAAAAAAGGATTGAATACCTTTAACATTCTTAGGTGGAGAAAGCTTTTCTATAGCCATAACCCTCTCAGGGTTAGTTATCACTCCATCTTTAGACACAATATGTCCTAGGAGCTTACCTTCCATAACACCAAAAGCACAATTTTTTGGATTCAAAGAAACCGCATACTCCAAAGCTCAGATAAAAATTTTCTCAAGATGCTCACAATGCTGAATTTCCTTAGCTAAATATGTTGTGAGATCATCTTGATATACAACCAAAAATCTGTTGATAAATTCTACAAAATCCACATCCATGGCTCTCTTGAAAGTACCACTAGCATTAGTTAGGCCAAAAGGCATTCTAACATATACATATGTCCCCCATGGGGTGGTAAATATAGTCTTAAAATGTTCAGATTCTTTGACCATTACCCGATTATAGCCTGAGAAGCCATCCATCATAGACATCAACTCCAACCTAGTAACTCTTTGCAACATATTCTCCATGTTAGGCAGCCCATAATTGTCCTTCAAAGAATTAACATTCAGGTTCCTAAAATCAACACATAGTCTAATGTTACCATTCTTTTTTCTGACTGGAACTAGATTTGACACCCAAGTAGAATGTCTGATAGGCTTAAGTATCTTGGCATCTATCATCCTTTTGAGTTCATCTTGCATTTTTGGTGCTAGGGTGGGATTCACATGCCTTAATTTCGGTCTAAATGGTTTGGTGCCCTCCTTCAATGGAATTTCATGTTGGAACAAATCCTCTCTATAAGCTTTCAAATCATCATAAGACCATGCAAAAATATGTCTAAATTTTCTAAGAAGACTGATTCATGTCCTTCTAACCTCTGGAGACAATCTCCTACCAATATAAACATTTTTTGGTACCAGACTTGTTCTTAAATTGATTTCCTCCAAATCAGTTAGCTTGTCAATGATTCTAGTAGAAAAAACCTTGTCTTTATTATCAAATGCCCTCTCAAGAGAAACCAATCCCCTAGGAACCCTATTATACTTTAACTACAAGACCTACTTTCCAAAGATAGTCTCTTTCCCATTACTAGTGTCAACATAAGTACTGAAATTTATCTCATTATCACCAAAATGGGACTCACATTACAAGAATCCTAGAATGTCCAGGTCATCAGAAAATACCTGCCAATTCTCAACATTGTCTGTGATAGAAGGCCTAGACTCAACCTCAATTTTGGATATCCCAAAAAAAGTGACATACTCTGGCCTTAAGGCTATATTTTCTAATAAATCATCCATCCTGTTTTGATTTCTATCCATCCAATCAATACCAAATGCATTGAAATTTTCAATCTCATCCCAAACAACATTTCGGTATTATTTTAGCCTTTGATTCTTAGATGCATATCTTGATCTAATCTAAGAGATTACTAAGTTAGAATCACCAATCACTCTAAGGTAATTTATCCCATGTGTTGATGCTAATGTCAAACCAATTAATAAGGCTTCATACTCTACAACATTGTTTGTGCAAGAAAATAGGAGAGTAAAAGAAAACTTAAAAGTTTTACCCCGCTTGGAGATATTAACAACACTCCTACTGCGGCACCTTCTTTTGAACTTGCTCCATCAAAATATAAAGTCCAGAGATTATCATCTTTTTCTAGGTTGTTTTTGTCTTCAATCAAAAGGATAGGCTTGAACTTTTCTTGCATTTCTTTCCCCTGAACTTGGAAAGAACCAATATCAATCTCCACATAATAGTTCATGTTGTCTTCTTCATTTTTCTCAATCATATGAGGGGTTCTAGTTTCCCTTGACACCTTCACACCTTCACCTTCAATGTCAAAAGTATAAAAAGATTGGTCACACTAGATACTTCATCCCATAGAAGCACTCCATCTTCTAGACAAAAGCATCCCATATTGAAGAGGGATATCGACCACTAGAACACTCATAGTTAACTATTTATCTAGATATGATGCTAACCTATAAGGTAAAACCTTAATGGTACCGATAACTGCCACTTCTCTTGAGTCCATAGGTTGACATCTTCCATGAGTTGTATCAACATTCAATACGATTGACTTCATAATCTCTACAAGCATGACAGTATTTGATGCCCCATAATCAATCATGAAATTCTTCAACAACTTGCCATTTATTATTAAATATAGAAAGAATGGATCAACTGTCCATGATGTATTACTAAAAAAATTTGCATCCAAATAGATTTGTGGAATTTTAGAAACAATTTTTTCACCTTTACTATCAAGTGTGTTATCCAAAGAAGCTACATTTTTATCATTTGTATCCATCCCCTGGACATTTGTAGAAGTGGCACCATTTACCCAATCCAAGGCTTTCACCTTATATTATTCTATTCTCATCATTTCCAAAAGTGGAACCTTGATAGTGATCTGTGAAAGAAGCTTTCTCATATCAATAGGAACATATTTTTTATCATCCATGTCTTTCTTCATAGAAGAGACATCTCCACTCTCCACTTGGATGGTCAAGTTAGATTGATCTTTGTTTTGAGATTGACTTCCCTTTCGGGGTGGGGAAAAAACTACCTCTGATTTATTTAGCTTACCTTTATGCATCATAGTACATCCAACTGGTCCAACATTCTTCTTTATTCTAACTTTTCTAACAACATCAACACCCTTTCCCTTTTCCTGAGATTGTTGTGTGCCCTTCTCTTATTTTTTGATAAACATGCTACCTGATTTACCATTTTCATTCCCAATTGTCCTACTTCTCAATTTTTAATTGATCCTAGCTTGAGTGATCATGTCTATAGTAATTTGAGAAATCTCTTCATCAGAAGGTCACCTTAGAAAAATTGGGTCCTCACACTTCACTGCACCACATCCAACATCATCAAATTCTTCATCCTCTTCATTAGAAAAAACCTACTGATGATACACCTCATTTCTAACTTGTGAGATAATAAAATCCTAATTTTATTTTTCATTAGAAAA
Organism: Chamaecyparis obtusa; assembly: GCA_027943335.1. Taxonomy (NCBI): domain Eukaryota; kingdom Viridiplantae; phylum Streptophyta; class Pinopsida; order Cupressales; family Cupressaceae; genus Chamaecyparis; species Chamaecyparis obtusa. Next base: position 95,457 of record BSBK01011982.1, read on the forward strand.
GTCAATCTCATCCCTAACATGTGAAGAATTCATTACACAACCATTTTCATCATATTTCTCATCTTGATCTTTGTTTTAGACATGTTTAGGGCAATAACATAGTACTCAGGACTATGTGGAGATTGACAAGCATTACACCATGGGATAAGATCATTCATATTGAATGAACTCCTTTGCAAAGGATATGGGTTCCTTTCATCAGGTTTATCCCTTTTAGCTCAAAAAATGGGCTTTCCATCTTTCCACTGAGTATTATAAGGGTAATTTTGCATTCTTGTCTACCTACTAAAGTCGCTAAAAGATGGCTTGTCATTAGCTGCAACCCTATTATTTATTTTCTCACCAGGATTTAGTGTTAGAGTATTATTTCCTTTTTACTCTAGTTACTTAAGCGTCTCTTAGGTGCATTATTAATTAATTCTTAATTAATAATGTGCAACCTAGTATTTCCCTTTTAGGGTTTCATTCACCTTTTAAAGGTTGAACTTTGTAATTGTTTTTTTAATTCAGTTGATAATTTTGCTCTCACATTTTGAGTGAACATCTGAGTTCTTCTTTTTCATCTTTGTGCTTCTACATTGTATCAGGTTCTTGCATGCAGGTGTATTCGGGGTCTGTGGATTTGCATGTTTGTCAAATCCTACATGGTATCAGAGCCGCCCTGTTACTGCCTGATCAAAGTTTTTTGAAGCCACGATTCAAAAATGAGAGCCACAGCTTGTTTCTAGGGTTTTCTGTCACTTTGAAGGAGGCACGATCTTTTGGAGCAGATTGAGCAGAAACGGACTCCGCCATTGCGTTCAGAAGGTCCGGGAGAGTCGAAATCATATAAAACTCGACTCAGTTTGGCCCCCGTGACCACAGGGAAAAAAAATTTGCCCTACCAGGGCCGTACGGCTCGAAAATCGAGAAAAATTCTTGAAAAACGCAAAAAAAAAGTTTTTTTTCTTTAAAAAATGGCGCGCCGCCAGCGCACCGCCAATGCGCCTCCTGCAGCGGCTGCCGGGCAGCGCACCGCCAGCGCGCCCCCCGCCGCGCCGCCGCGGCCAGCCACCGCCCGGCCACCGCCCGCGCTCCACCCAGGCCCCACCCCCGCTCCGCCCGAGCGCCACCGCAGCCGGTGGAGCCGCTTTCCGGCCACCGGCCCACCACCCGCGGGAGACGCAGGTGACGTCATCTGACGTCATCTGCCGAATTTTTTTCCCGGCAACTTTTCAAAATTTTTCGGCAGCTTTAAACTTTTCCGGGATGATGTCATGCTGACGTCAGCGACAGGCCCGTGACGGTCATACGGCAGTCAACTTTTTTGCCGTCCCTGGTTTTTTCCAGAGAGCTTGCATTTTGGGGGTACTTGGGCTTTTTTGCTCCTACAGGGCTCATACGGAATCAACAATCAACATATGATATATCACTGGAAAGGTCTTTCCGAGATGGATGCAATAATGCTAGTTTGGTTTGCTGATTCAGCCATTTGAGTTCTCTTTTTTAGCGTCAAAGTAAAGGCTTTGTTTTCCCTCCTACTCTGCATCCGGCATTCCAGGTTTTTTCTCTAGTTTTTTTGTACTTTCAGTGGTTGATTACTTGCTGTACGGGGGTTAGAATCCTACTTTGTGGGGGGGTGCATTTCCTTTCTGTAATTTACTTCAGAACAGACCCTTCTACTTCTATCTTCTTCTTCTCTCAATGTCGGATCCCTCTGTGGCCCGGCTAACACCACACAATTACCACACATGGAAAGCACACATGACCAGGCTGCTCATGTCACGTGGCTTATGGTCATGTCTGGATGAACACCAACCTGTCCTGCAGCGTCCCTTTGAGGTTCTTTAGCACAGGAACAAAATGGATGAAGCCATGGGTTTGATTGCACTGAACATCTCTGACAGTCTCTTATTTCACCTGGAAGGTTTGACCACTCCTAGGGCTATTTGGAGCAAGTTTTCAACCTTGTTTGGTACAGTCAACAAATTTCGGAAGCTTCAGATTGATGCAGAATTGACCTCTTTGACTCCTTCTGATTTCCCAACTATAGAGGACTTCTTGATGAAGTTCAAATCTTTGTGTACAGTTTTGCAGGGATGTGGAAAAATCAAGACAGATGATGAGTGTATCTATTTGATACTCTCAAAGTTGCGAGGACAGTACCAGATCTTTTCTTCCACTTTCTACTCCACCATGGATGCTTTGGGTACCAGACATGTTATGCCCTCTTTTGAGAATTTCTATGACAGGTTGACTCATGAGGAGTCCAAGATCACTCAGATGGATTCACTTGCAGGTTCATAGTCACAGGCATTGCTTGCCAAGTCATCTCAGGACACACAGAAGCCGAAGCCGAAGCAGATATCTGACTCCTCCTCTCAGCACTCTACTAACACACCATCTTCTTCTAAGAAGGAGAATCAGAAGACTCAGATCCCCACATGTTCCTATTGTTAGAAGAGGAACCATGATGAGTCACAGTGTTTTCAGAAGAGATGTGATGGTTATGAGAAACAGATTGCAGATTTGCAAGCTCTCCTTCAGAAGAGCACTATTTCCTCTCCATCCTCTTCCACCTCACAGGGGTCTTCTTTTCAGTCTTCTGCATCTTCTTCGACATCTGGACAGGATTTTGGACAGGGTCATGCATTACGGGCATCTGTTGCATCCCCTTTACAGGTCCCTTGGATACTGGATTCCGGTGCTTCTCACCATATGGCATCTTCTCAGGAGTTGTTTTCTTCTTTTGAGACTTCTCCTATTCCTCATATTCTCATGGGGAATAACACTGTACAGACAGTCTGTGGGACAGGTTCAGTCAGCATTCAGGATGGCACATTCAATGATGTATTGTATGTTCCATCTCTCTCTGCAAACCTTCTCTCCATTTATCAGATTACTCGCAGTGGGTCAGGGAAGACAGTTGAGTTCACGGCCGATTCAGCCTTCATCAAGGATAGTGTGACAGGAGGCATTATTGCTACAGGGACAGTTGATCATTCCTCCCATCTCTACATCTTTTCTCATTTTGGTCCACCATCTCCATTGTCAGAGCTTAGCTCTCCTCTTTCACGAGAGCATCATGTGGTACAGTCAGGTAGCTTGAACCTCTATGTTGTTCCTGAGACCCGTGTTGTGATTGCTACACCACATCCTGAGGAGTACTTTTCTCTTCAGCCGGATTCTTCTTCAGCACTGCTTGATCCTCCAGCTCCATTCATCGAGCCACCAGGTGCAGTTGTTGAGGATTCTTCAGAGGACACTCATCTCCTCTCTCATGACAGTGTCAGCACACCTGTCATACCACTTGCATTGGGGATTCCCTTTCAGGATCCTCGTGTCTTCACATTTGAGCATCAGCTCAGCCTTCCAGTGACACCTCATCCTTTGAGGTCACCTCTTCAGCACCCACTGACCTTCACTCCTCTGCATTGGAGTCACAGTGGTTTGCTCATTGCTCCAGGGGTTCTTTCATTCTGGGGGGCTTTGGAGCATCGACCCTCTCTCTCGGGGGGGGGGTTAGTAGCATGCATTGTACTACTGGCTTTGAGAGAGTCTCTTGAAGTCATGCCTTTTTTCTTTGCTTTCTTTTATATCTCTTTTTGGAGAGGGGTTTTTCCCACAGGGTTTTCTCCTTTGTCTCCGGTTTACAGAGATTTCCTTGTACTGGGTACCTGATCTGGCCTTGTTGCCGGGACCCATTTCTTGCTTTCTTAGTCTTGCTAGGTCTGCTTTCTCCCTGGGTTCAGCTTAAGTGGGGGTGTTAGGGTATTATTTCCTTTTTACTCTAGTTGCTTAAGCGTCTCTTAGGTGCATTATTATTTAATTCTTAATTAATAATGTGCAACCTAGTATTTCCCTTTTAGGGTTTCATTCCCCTTTTTAAGGTTGAACTTTGTAATTGTTTTTTTAATTCAATTGATAATTTTGCTCTCACATTTTGAGTGAACATCTGAGTTCTACTTTTTCATCTTTGTGCTTCTACATTGTATCAGGTTCTTGCATGCAGGTGTATTCGGGGTCTGTGGATTTGCATGTTTGTCAAATCCTACATTTAGATCTTTGAAAGAATTAATAATCTCCTTCAAACTATCATCCTCCTTAGGCTTCAAGTTTGCAAATCTTCCCGCTCCCTCTTGTTTGACATCTGAGGCTTCCAATCATCTCTTCTCCCCAACTTTCTTGATATTCTTCTATTTCTTTCTATGTTAATGTCCAACTTGTAAGCCTCCCCAATATTCCTAGGTATCTTATCCCTCAAGAGGTATCCCAAATTATCATCAAAAGCATTCAAATATGTCAGAAGACATGCCCTATCATCTAATCTGATAACCTACAAGAGCTTGTGCATAGCATTTTGGAATCTTATATTGAATTCAAGAACATCCTCATTTTGATTTTTATTTATATTATTGAATTCATTCAACATGAACCCCTCATTTTTCTTATCACCATAATGTTCTTGAAAAAAATTTCTAAATTCATTCCAAGATCCTATACTAGCATGTGGTAGACCTCTGAACCAATCCCTAGCATCCTCAATTAGAGATTGTACAAATAATTTCATTATCACATCATTAGGTTCAATATTATAATCATCTATTACAACAATAAATTTCTTTATATGTTCCTCACATGTGATAGATTATTTCTAGTAAAGTTAGGGAGCTTTTCTCTAATTTCATCAGGAATTACATTAGGATAACCAAGGATACCAAAGAAGATAAGTTTCTTGTACCTTTCATGAATAGGTCCTCCTTGAGGTAGGCCAACATCTTGATATGTAGATTCCCTTATGTTTGAGATAGTAGAAACTTTAGTAACACCCGATGATGGGATATTTGTTGTTTGAGTTGCAATGTTCCCATGATTCCCACCTTGTCCCAAAAAAGAAGGAGAAACATTTGAAGGTCATGAATATTTTCTGAGAAACTCAATCTTCTTTTTCATTTATGCACAAGTAGCTTCCAATTATATTTTATTAAGCTCTTTAGCCCATATTTATTTCTCTCTTTTGGCCTTCTCTAGATAAGCATTTAATCTCCACTCCTTATCTAATAGATCCATTGTTAGGAATGAGAACATTGAGAGGGGGGGGGGGGGGTGAATCAATCTTCACTATATTTTATCTTTTCACTTAATCTTTAAACTAAACTTAAATTCTTAAGCACCAAAATGAGCATCCACATAAACATGAAACATGAAATCAACACATAACACCAATATAGTAATGGGGAAACCCAAATAGGTAAAAACCCCAGTGGGAATTGACACACACTAATATTTTGTACTAGTGTTTTATGATCCTTGTTAGAAGATCCTTAACCCTATTAGGAGTTGCTTTACAATGTATTAAGTAAAGTAGACCTTGTCAAGGGTCAGACCCTATTAGGAGTCTTTTACAATAAACCCTATTAGGGGTGTGGGTGCACTATCCTAGAGCTCACTGCTCAAGTGGTGAAGGCTACAATCTTCTGATCTCAGATACACACTATATTTGCTAGATGAATTATCACTGTGACACTTCTTGTTTGATCAGTTTCTTTGATGTGCTGATGCTTTGACCTCTTTCAAAGCTCTAATACATCTTATAGACTCTTTTCACACTTCTTCTCTTCTTATCTCAACTCTATATCAACTTCCATACTAATTAAAATGGGTGCATCTCATATTTATATGCGCATATAAAATAAATATCTAGGTCGGCCCTTTAATCGATTGCATACAACACTTCCAATTGAATTGGCTCAAGAATGTTTACAAAAAAGCATATTTACATGTCAAAAACCTAATTACAATAGGTGCATAGCCTTTACAACATTAGAATATAATTGCAAATCAAAATGCTAATAGTCAGCTGCTTACTCTGTTCTTCTCTGGCACATACTGGGTATGTAACTTCAATTTTCAGTAACTTTGGCATGCTTGCATATATGATCATGCCCTCATAGAATAAACATGAATATATTCTAACCAACTTATCTTTTATGGCACACACCATAACTCATTCGTACGCATGTGCACTGATGCTCTGAGCTTTAGGTACTCTATACATTGTCCAGTCTTCAACACTTAACCGATTTATGATCTTCTCATGAAGTGTGCTAACTCCAAACTACTATATGACTTTGTTTCCATAATGAAAACACTATACTAATTCATATACACTAGTATAGCGAACTTGCCAATAATCTCCCCCATTTTCATTGATGGCAACAAAGGAATATGGCCAAGTTACTAAGTGTTCCTTAATATGAAAACTTTTGTCTTATATCTCCCTATACATATCTTTCTATCTTATATCTATAACCATATTATGTACATACTCCCCCTTTGACATTAATGAAAAAGTTTTTTCAGAACTATATCCACAAATAATTACAGTGATAGAACATCCAGATATGATATCTGTAGGTTTTGGATCTCCTTCTTCCAAAATGTGATTAGTGAATTTACAATCTGTAGATGGGTGCATAATGCATACTGTAGCTTCTCCATCTTCTCCAAATCTATGCTAGGACCTTGATCATATTTCACCATGGTGGCATCGATCTCCTTGATATTCTGATTAAGCATGTCTAATGAGGGTACAAGAGCATTCCTTAACTGAGTCTGTCTAGCCCTTATCTTGGACATCTCCTTTTATGCCTTCTCAATCTTATCTATCTGTCCTTGGTAGACATTATTTCACATGTTCACATTGACTAATGGATCTTCCACTGATTTCTTTATGTTGTCTATCATAACTTCAGCCTCTTGTATCTTTTTGTACAAATCATGATTCAACTTGTCTTGGTTTGTACAATCAATAATAGTCTTTCTGTCGTTTGCTGCAAACTCCTTCAAGGATGCTTGACCAACCTTTAGTGAGCTCAGGTCAAGTGGAAAGTTGCTAACCAATTCATTGAGCCTCTTTTTCAAATATTTCTCTTCTGCAACTAGGGATGCAGATTCTTCTAGGCTAGAGAAATTATTCTTGAGCTGTGAAATGACTGCACTTACATCATCAATAGAGTGTAACTTGGACATTTTCTTGTCTACTAGTAACAAGTTTTTCAAGATGTTTATTGATTCTACAAGGAGGGGATTTCTCATCACTTGTTTCTCCTTTTCTTTCTCCATAGCTAAGACGTTGAACTTAATTAGGTCTTTTTCTCCCCAAGACTCCAAATTGGTTGTCTCAGGTGTCAAACTTGACAAAAATGCTACTGAGGGAAGTGGAGTGATAGGAGTACTGTCTATAACTTTGTCTTTGAATCTTATTGTTATTGGTTCATTTTATTTTCTCTCTACTTTTTGTTTTTGTTCTTCATTTTTTATATCGTCAATCAATACTTCTTCTTGATTGGGAGTGGAGTTACCACATAGATTCTCAACCTCTTGAGTACTCACAAATGCTTCTTCAAACTTGTCCAACTTAGTGTTAGTGGCCGCCATGGCTATCTCTAAATTATAAATGATAATGGTGCTATCCTTTAGTGACTCTTTCATGGGTGCAGACTTATCTGCCTCTATTTGTGTTTCAATTATAGGAACCAAGTCCTGAGGACCTGTCACTAATGCATTAGTGGGCTCTACCACCTTGACTTCCTTTGAGGGTACTCGAGATGTGGGCCCAGTAGGTGGATACATGTGCCTGTTCATAAAGACCTTCTCAAAGGCTTTCTCTATTTCATTGGAAACTAACTTAGTTTTTATCCATTATATTCAATGTTCTTGTCTTGGTCCTGAGGTGAGGCTTCACTAGATCTAACAATAACTTTTTCTCTTCTAGCTCACATACTAGAAGGGTTTCATCTAAAATATTTTCTCTTATCCTTAGATCTTCTTCAATAGCCTATCTCTTTTGGAACTCTAAGATATTCCATACATTATCAGGAATCATAGTCTTTAATTCTAAGACTATCTTCTTAAACTTTAACATATGTTTAACAATCATTCCATGTATCTCTGATTTGTCAATCTCATTGTATTTCTCATAGAACTTTCCTACTTGATCAATTCTACCTTCATCAATAATTCTTCTGCTTAACACACTCAAACTAGGTTTGAAACTTACTTCAGGAGGTGCTTAATTGTTCCTTCTATTTCTTGTTACTCTCGAGGATGGATGACCAGTGCTAATCTCTTTCTTCCTCTTAGGCATTACCTTATACTCAGGAGGAGTAGTAAGGTCAATGGTTTCCTTGGGCATAGAAGGAGTAACAAAATTTTTACCCTTTTGAACATCATATTTTTCTATCTTCACCTTGTTCAACTTAGGATCATCTAATTCAGTCTTTGTTGTTGCTGCGCTCTCAATTTCCAAAGAAATATTTTGTTCCCTTGCTTTGTCTAGGTCTGATTGAGACACTACATGAATTCTCAAGATCTTTGAGGTGACTGTGGCAACCTTTTTTTTAGTTGCTGAACTATTCAAGACTACATCAACTTCTTTTGTTTTCTCTACATAGGTTCCCCATCTTAGCTCATTAGGGTCTTTAGGGGCTAAAAGAAATACTTGTGCATATGCTTCTACAATAGGCTCTTCCACTTCATATCCTAGTGGATGAATCCACTTTGTTCTTGGTTCAACTACCTCCATGCATGTTGTGTCAGTCTCAACCATGAAGCAAATAGTATCCTTGTATTTCTCAACAATGTTCTCTGGTAGCTTGTACCTCATTTTCATTTTAACCTTGAATGTCTTCAACTCTAGTGTCATGTAGTCTTTAAAAGTGCTCTCAATACATGCCTTGAGAGATATATATGGCATTTTGGGAATGGATTTGTCTAGATACAAATTAGATACCTTCCAACAATATGGAGTACATGTATATGATCAAAGACCCAAATCTAAATATCTTGGTCTTATCATGCTTGATTGCCTTAATGTTATCAATTAGTTGTGCACAAAAGATCTCACATAGATTGAACTCTCCATTTTCCTTCACTATTCTTATGGCTACAAGAATTGTGGCCGTAGACACACTATTTACCTTGCTGGTGTGTTGGAACCTGTATCCTAGTATCATGGACATCAATTTGATGTCATCTTGCTCAATAGGCTCAATAGTCATACTGTGCCTATCACTTCTTGATTTGAAAGTCTGTTCAACAATCTTCCTCACATATTTTCCCACTAGAAGGATGGAACCTATCCTTGAGAGGCCCATCATCTCATGAATTAGGTCACTAGTAATTCTGACCAGCACTTCACCTATCCAAAATAGGTCATCATGAATCTTGCTTAGTAGAATCTTGATCCATTCGGATTCATAGAACTCATATGCCGTAGCATACTCCACTATAGGGTGATTATTCCATCGTGCATACTCATCCATGAATGTTTTGTCCAGTTTCATCATTGTTTCCATGTGCACTCTCAATCTATCCAATCCTATTGGTTCTTTCTTATAGTGAATGTATTCCCTAATGTTCTCGACATGCATAATGCCCATAGGTGTGTGGGAGAATGCCTATTCTAAGTCATCAAGTTTTGATTTAAATGGATGCCTCTTAAACACATATCTTTTCTTCTCTACAACATCAAATACTATAGGAGTAGCCATCACTTACTTGGATATCACTTTCCAAATGATCTTCAAGACTTCTTGAATTAGCACGATGAACTAGGGTTTCTGTAACTGATCAAATGCACATCAAATGACTTGATGAATCAAACTATTATTCTTCTCAATCAAATGCTAGGGCTCTTCTTCTCTCCAATCACTCTCAATTCGAATGCAATGAGAGATCTTCAAACTTATGTGTAATTTAAAGTGGAAAATTTTCCATTAATGCTTGTCGTGTAAACCATGCTGTCACTTGAAATTTTCTATCTTCCATTCTGCAAAGAATCAGCTAGTGTGGTTTTGCACATAGGTTTTTTTGGTCTCCAAAAGATTAAGTCCAAAGCTACATACTCTAAGAGTAAGTATACCAGCCACGCAGGGGGCTAGAGCTAAATTAAATCCCCCTATTACCTCAAGGGCCATTCATCCAAATGTAGAGGGTGCGTCCACTGTGGATGCATCCAATACATACTCATCAACCTTGTCCTTCTTTGCTTCTAACCAAATCAAGATCACATCCTCTAAATCTTTCACAAAATTGACTTCTCCTTCAGGATCCAAAATTGATTTTTTGGGCTTTTTATGGCTTTTCTGACCTTGCGTCCTTGATCTACAAAACTTTGAGATGTATGCAACCTTGTTACAAGAGTGAAAAATGACTGGAGGCCTTATAATCCTTGGGACATTGACATGAGTCACCATCTTACATTGTCTAGCTAAGTGACCATTATAGTTACATATTTGACATGTAACATTATGAGAACTTCTTACATTTGACTGATTCTGATTTCTTTGATTATACTGAGTCTTGTTCTTTTGAATTGTCTTGCAATTCATAGCTCTATGACCAAATTTATTACATGAATAATAGTAACCATTGAAAGGTCATACCTCTGTATAGTTCCTTGCTATATGTCCATGCTTGTTACATGCATAACACGTGTGGTCTACTGGCTTGCACTCATTCTTAGTTGGTTCAATATGATCCTTAGTTTGACTTCTAGTCTCCTTAGCATCTGAGGTGTCTTTTGGTGCTTTCATTGTTGCTCACATGTTGTTAATCTAATTTTGTGCTTCATTGTATCCAATGTAGTTAATATCTCCTTTAGCTATTCTTGCATACAACTAAGATTCTATCAAATCAGAATTGGTGTGTAATTTATCAATGTGATTCTTAGCATCTTTCAATTCAGATTCCAAGATTTCTTTGGTTTTCCTTAGCTCCAAAATTTCCATGTTTACTTGCCTCAATTCTTCATTCAGTTGAAGGTTCTCTTTGACTTGGTCATCATAGACTTCCTGATTGTTAATCATCTTATCATCAAATTCTTCAAGCTATTCTTTCAAGGATGTATTTTCTTCATTCAACTTCTTGACCATTATCCCTAGATCACTAGTAGAGCATTCTTGTAAATCCTTCCTTAGCCTTTTGATGACTAATTGAGCATCACTGAGTTTTTCCTTAAGTTCTTTAGTTTCTTTTTCAGATCTGTCTATTTCTTCAAGAGCAGCTTCAAGATTTATTTTTAGATGTTTCATTTCTACTTTTTCCATGATCTCTTCAAGTGGTTAAACTTCTTTGCTAAGGACTAGAGCTCTGATACCAATTTTTAGGAATGGGAACACTTAGAGGGGGGGTGAATCAGTGTTCATTGTATTTTAACTTTTGACTTAATCTTTAAATCAAACTTAAATGCTTAAGTACTAAAATGAACACCCACATAAACATGAATCATGAAATCAACACATAACACCAATATTGTTACGAGGAAACCCAAATAGGTAAAAACCTTAGTGGGGATTGACACCCACTAATATTTTGTACTAGTGTTTTATGATCCTTGTTAGAAGATCCTTAACCCTATTAGGAGTTTCTTTACAATGTATTAATTATAGTAGACCTTGTCAAGGGTCAGACCCTATTAGGATTCTTTTACAATAAACCCTATTAGGGGTGTGGATGCATTGTCCTAGAGCTTACTACTCAAGTGGTGAAGGCTACAATTTTTTGATCTCAGATACACACTATATCTATTGGATGAATTGTCACTATGACACTTCTTGTTTGATCAGTTCCTTTGATGCACTAATGCTTTGACCTCTTGCAAAGCTCTAATACATATTATAGACTCTTTTCACACTTCTTCTCTACTTATCTCAACTCTATATCAAATTCCATACTAATTACAATGGGTGCATCTCATATTTGTATGCGCATATAAAACAAATAACTAGGTCGGCCCTTTAATCGATTACATACAATGCTTCCAATTGAATTGGATCAAGTGTGTTTACAAAGAAACATATTTACCTATTGGAAACCTAATTAAAATAGGTGCATAGCCTTTACAACATTAGAATATAACTACAAATCAAAATGCTAACAGTCGGCTGCTTACTTTGTTCTTCTCTGGCACATACTGGCTGTGTAACTTAAACTATTTGTAACTTTGGCATGCTTGCATATCTGATCACGTTCTCATAGAATAAGAATGAATATATTCTAACCAGCTTATCTTCTAGGGAACACACCATAACTCAGTCATACGCATGTGCGTTGATGCTCTGAGCTTCAGGTACTCTGTACACCGTCCAGTCTTCAACACTTAACCGATTTATGATCTTCTCATCAAGTGTGCTGACTCAAAACTAATATATGAATTTTTTTCCATAATGAAAACACTATACTAAGTCATATACACTAGTATAGCCAACTTTCCAACATCCTTATCATTAACACATTCATTAATTGTAACTCCAACAACTCTTTGTTTACCATTATCCCTGCGTTTGCTTATCTCACATACCTCCTAGATAACTATTTGTTCCATTATTTTTCAAGCTCTGGAACATAATTTATTTCTTCCAAATCTAGTAACCACCTCTTTAACTACTCAACTCTTATCATAGCATGTCTTTCTTTGTCTTCTTTTTCCTTTTCTCTTTGTTGTCTAATAGCAATTTGTTCTTGGATTTTTCTCTCCAACTCATAGACTTCTTCAAATATTTCTTTAGAGTCTGGGAGAGTTGTCTCAGATTCAACATCCCCCACTTGAAGCTCATCCTCATACTGGTTTAACCCCAAATCAATAGCCTCCTCATATTTTGATGCATTTCCTTCTTTATTAGGCTAGATTGGATTCTGTTATCTCGTATCTTCTTTCTATCTCCATGTATGAGACATATCCTTATTTTTCCTTCCCTTCCTTGTATAACTAGGCCTAGAAGTAGCTGTAAACTCTTCTTCCATTCTATCCTCTGAATTTTCTTTCCTTCGAGACCTAGTACCTCTAAAACTAATCTTGAAAATGATTTTTTGACCAGCACCACTGTAGAGATTCTTTGAGTCACAACCCAACTATGTTGGGAATCTTAAAACACTATTTCCTCAATCGTAAGTACCACAATGAGCTCTAAAAGACAAGAGAAAAGTAAAAGGGAAATAAATAACCATGTGTTACCAATGATAACCTACTGGTTACTATAGACTTTATGAAACACTCCCTAGCAGAGTCGCCATCTTATTAGTGTTTCAAAATGGCTTATGTTCTTAGGCTACCAATATACCTTCAGACAAATTTTAGGAGTGGTTAGTTACAAAAAGTATAAGGGACTTAAGGTAATTGGACCAACTATAGGGACAAGACTACCCTCTACACTTTTGACTCTACAAAAACCAAGGTGGGTATACCTAATCTAGTGAAAACAATACTCTAATAACACCAAGACTAGATTTGAACAACAGATGATAGCAAGAAAGTACTAAGTGTCAACCAAACACTCATTGACTCTCCATTGCTATGGAAAAATGAAAACTCCTCAACTAAAGTTTAAAGGTTTGAAACTAGTTCTTGATTTAATTGGGTGATTGTAACAACTTTGATCAGTGTGTGCTAACAGGAGATTTACTCATTTAGACCAGTGTCTTATCCATTGGACATGAACCTCAAGAGATATAAGATGCAAAGACTAGAATGTGATGCCCAAAAGTTGGGTCAAAACACAACCAACAAATTTTTAAAAAGGGTGATAAGCTTCTACACACAAGATGTGGGTTAGGAAAGTCAATGACGAGGTTTCAAAGAATCAGGTGATTATCCTCAACAATGTTGTTTACAAAGGATGCTAGATGAAAATTTAAAAGGGTAAGTTTGTCGATTATCATGTCGATCAAAATTATCATTCGTCGACTAGAGATCTCATAGGTCGATTAAGAGGAAATGATTGTCTAAAGTTTACGTTATCCCAAGTAGGTCATCAATTTTCAAATATGTTTAAATTAAGCCCAATTCGATTATGGAGCTTAAACTGTACGTCTTTGAAAATATTGGATATACAAGAGTTAATTTATAAAACAATTCAATAAATTAGAAAATATAATTCATTGATATTTAATCAATAATTATATTTAAATATTATACAAAAATATTATTAATTAATAATTATAATATATTAATTAATTAATATAGTTATTAATTAATTAATAAATTATAATATATCAACTAATGAGTTCTACATGCTAAATTATGATCAATATTGAACAACAATATAAAATAACAAATTAATATAACAAAACAATGCAAACATACATCTATCCATGACAATCATTATTTGCATAATAACAAAATAACATAATTTAATTAATATAAAAATTACATTGCATAACACAAAATTTACAAACACACATAATATCATATGTTATCTAACAACCTACTAATTAAACTTATCTACTAAACATTCTACTAAACAATCTTATCAATCCACCTATTAATCTTCTAAATATCCTACATCTATCAAGACTACCCTCTACACTTTTGACTCTACAAAAACCAAGGTGGGTATACCTAATCTAGTGAAAACAATACTCTAATAACACCAAGACTAGATTTGAACAACAGATGATAGCAAGAAAGTACTAAGTGTCAACCAAACACTCATTGACTCTCCATTGCTATGGAAAAATGAAAACTCCTCAACTAAAGTTTAAAGGTTTAAAACTAGTTCTTGATTTAATTGGGTGATTGTAACAACTTTGATCAGTGTGTGCTAACAGGAGATTTACTCATTTAGACTAGTGTCTTATCCATTGGACATGAACCTCAAGAGATATAAGATGCAAAGACTAGAAAATACTCAAGATTCATAGCCATAAATACACCTACCACAATCCTTACTACTTACAGAGAATCCTTGTATAAATTAGGATGAATTCATACCCCACCCAGAGAAATATTTAATCTAATCCTAGATCAGAACTAAGGAATAAAGATACAAACATAACAATTATGTAATGAACTAGAAAGTTCAAAATTCATAAAACTTGACACAACGGAGAGAAAAGAACCTAATATTTGTATTAAGTATGATGAATCCTACCTATGCATACAAATTATCTCAAAATACAAACTTGCAAATAACATCTTAGACCTACAATTTTTGTATCTTCCATTAACAAATACTGAAGCAAAAATTATTACAATCCTGACTGAGACTAGGGTTTACAAAGTATGCATGTCAAACACCTAACTCCCAATACCATGAATGATCATGAAAAAATCCTTTTATCACAAGGATTGCAACAAGCATCTGATCATTCATGACAAAAATTCAAAATTCAACCACCCTCAAGAAATTGAATAACTAGAAACAAGACATGCCACCCAGCACAAGGCCATCGAGATCAAACTAATCATCAATATGAGTAACATTCTAGCTATTTACCATTGCAAGGATAGAGAAATTATCATTAAAACCCCCATTGATTTTGGTTGTATCAGAGGCGGTGTGATCTTCGTGTCAAATTCTCCTTGGAAAAAGAACCTCATGACACAAAATCAGCTCACAACGACCATCCCGATCCTTCTCATAAATTCTCACTTGCAACTAAGTTGGAACACAACCAAAACTGGTCCAGCATAATGGCTGTTTGGCCCACTATTTCTAACCCTGCAGAAACCCTAGCAAAGAATTCAAAATATGGCTCCAATAGATAACTGATTCATTTTTAAAAATGATCATTGATCTAATCTCTTCCCAACACATCGGGCGGCCCACATGAATTGACATAATCAACTAATTTGTCTTTCAAAATTCACCAGCCACATCATCTATCTCTCAGCCAATAAAAAATGAGCACCTTAGCAACACCTGGCACTGGACCCACCTTAACCTCATAAAGCTTCCTTTAACCCTTAATCATCTGGAGATCATGCAACTGAGGCAAATCTCCAAGTCACTAAATGATTTAACTAACCTTGGTATAGTATGGAGATCATGGAAGCAAAGGCATTCGTGTGATCACTGAACATTTCCTTGACCCTGGGTTCCATCAAGCGAACACACGACCACCGCCCGATCAATCTCATCAATGGCCCAGATCCGATCTCAAAACCTTTATCCTTTAACTCATTTTCTATTCAGTGATCATGTGACCAAAGACTTTGCCTAATCACTAGGAGTTTATCTTAACCTGGGTCATATCTAGAGATCTCATGAACAAAGGCATTCACGTGATCGCTGAGTCTTTTCCTTACTCTGGGTTTAATCTGGAGAACTAGCACTGGCTACCAATCAAAACTGTATCAATGTTTCTCATTTTCCACTCAAAACCTTGTCTTAACTCAACCTAGATCTAGAGAACAGGTGATCGAGGGTATTCACATGATCACTTGATGTTCTGTTTAACCCTTATTCCATCTCAAGAACATGCACCAGTCATTCATCAAGATCAACATTGATGGTCCTCTCTTAATCTCTAAATGCTAAAAGCCCTGGTTGTTTCATCTAGAGAATCAAAGATTGAGGGAAAAGATAACCACCGACAAGGTCTCTATATGCTAAGCCCTTAATTGCCAGGATGAGGAGAATACACAAACACCATAGTCGCCAATTCACCAAATAGAAAGATAACTGGTCGGGCTGAGAAATAAGACATGTGCATAAAGGGGATCCAAGTGACCTAAAGAAGGTAATGACAAAATAGAATGAAGATAGCATTTTTGGACTTAAAATTTTTTTGGAAACCCTGGGACATGGACAAATCTATTTCACAGAGCTTAAAACTAGTATATCTCCCTGGTTTTTGTACATTAGGCCATGCGATCTTGACTGGAGCCTGGTCACATCATAAACTATCTAAGGCTAAGAGCACAAGCTATGAAACCTTATACTATTTCTTCACAAACCAAAACAAGATACAATAGGACATGAGAAATTTCCTAAGGATTTTGCAGGAAGAGGATCAAACTTTTTGACACAACCAATAGGAGGTATACATTTTCTATTCAATTTTTTATATGTAATTATTAATACAAGTAAACATCTTAAATTGATTGGTGTAGTAATTCAATTTTAATTGCAATAGTTTTTTGGATTAATGTAACATTTTGTATTGGAGCTGCAGAGGATGTAGAGGGCGGTGTTCATGAGCATGTTGAGGATGAAGCCATACAACCTGATCTCAAAGTTGATGGTGTGACTAGATCAGATAAAGACCACCACGGTTATGTCCTTTCAAGTACTGAATTACTTGTAACAAATTATAATATATATTTTTAATTTAACCCTTTTATTTGTTATTGTAGAGGACCCCCCTTTGCATCAGCAGAAAAATAGGCATGCATTAAGATCTGATGAGAGGGGAGATGATCATGATGACAATGATGCTCCTCTTAATGATTTCTTAAAATTGAGAAAATCAAAGAAAAATAACAAATGATTGTCATCTATGCACCTTAATTGATAATAACAGATTTTTATGTGTCGATGAATTTAATTTTGTGCTAAAGAATATTCATAAATTATATAACATGTTAATGAATATTGATCAATTTTGTGAGCTAATGAATGTTAATGAATGTTATCGTGTGATAATTAAAGAATGTTACATTTTATTAATGGATGAAATATTGAATGCATGTTAGATGTTAACGAGGAATTTAGAGTGATGTTAGGGAGGGGCCAAATGAGCTTCCACCTTTATATGGTTGGCCATGTTTATTACAGAATATAAAACTATTGTCAATAAGGTTGTTCCTTATCTAGGATCTCAAGTGCACCCTTTATCTCACTCTCAATATTGCATGGCTTCAAATGTTATTGTCAAACACAATGTCACTATCATGGGGCTGCAGTTACATACTATCTAGCATTAAATATTTGAGTTTTTTTTTCTAACATTTTTATATTTGAGTTCTTTTATAATGTTGAATCTAATCCTTCTAGGAAAGGAAATTCATCCAAAGAAACTACTACAAAAAATTCCTCCAAAACCAGCCATGTCTAGAGATTCTCCTCACCATCCACCTCATCTCCATCACCATCTTCTAATGAAATTTATTAATCTAGTCCTTTATAATTATTGGTTAACTTTAAACAATAAGACAGGGCCATGATATGGAGTAGCCACATAGAAGGCACAATGATGATCCTACAAGAACTCCTCCTTCCCAGTAGGTAAACCTCTTTATTATTGTACTACAAATTAGATAGAATAAAAATGTTAAATAGTGTTTTTTATTAAGTTCTTTTCATCACTATTTTGGAGTTATCTTAATAGTGCTAGTTATATTATTGTCATAGATAGGTGGTCATCAGAGAAAGGGAAAGGAACCCATAGTTCCTTAGGAGGAGTCCTTTGACATGCATCTAGATATTGAGTTTTCAACTTGTGGTGACTTGACGACTACAATTAATAAGTTCCTCCAAATAATTGGAAAAAGAGTGTCTCAATTGTCATCTATATACCCTATGAATCCTGAGTCACAAAAGAGGGTGACTGAATTGATGCACCGAGCTCAAAATTTCAAAGTATTAATGTAATTTTTAATTAGAAAAAAAATTTCATAATAGTTTTTATGTTATAATAGAATTTTATGTCATTATACTAGATTTTGTTTTATACTAGTCTTTTATTAGTCTGTTATATAGTCTTTTATAAGAGGATGCATTATTTTTGCAGTTTTTTGTATAGTTTTGATCCTTGTGGCCTTGATGAGGGTACTACAAGTGGTTGAGGTAAATCCCCTATTAAACTATCTTTTTTTTACTCTCTAACAATATTTTCCATGCTAGTCCATGCTTTTATTATTCTCTAACAATATTATTCTTCATTACCTGCCAATGATCATATGGTATCACCGCCTTAGACATGGACATGCCTAGATGTACTACTGCTTGCAATGTCAAAAACACACAACATGGCCACACATGCCATGACACCACCTAATATTACATAGATTTTATTTTCTCTCTCATTATTTATATGTTTATTTCCCTTGAAGTATTCTTTCTTGGGGGCATTTCGTAATGGATTCAATTTATGCAATAGGGGATGCATCACATGATGAGGAATTTCCAGGATTTACTCGTATTCCTAGTATAATAATGGTGAAGGATTGTGTATTTCTTGTGAGTGACGAAGAAGGAGCTCCCTTGAAAGTAACAAACTTCCAGGTACTTTAAATATTGGACCTTTCTTTTACTATACAATAGTATGGTAATTACACATTGCATTCAATATGAGAATCTTTCATCTATTGTATTCTTATTTTATACTATTATATCCTTCAACTAATGATCCCATGATTATTTTTCAGGGAATGATGTTTTTTATGATAAACTTAATGATGAGTGTTTACAGATATTTGAGCCCACCCTCCGTACATGGGGGAACATCATTTCCGAACTAAAACACCAATCCACTATTTTGATTTCATATCATTACTAGTATAGTTTTCCTTTCATCCATTTATTGAACTATATTAAAGGTAAGTTTACTTCATTTATGAATCTAACAGTGTGCTTTTTTTAAAGGTGGAATGCCCAAGATAAAAAGTTAAAGGATTCTCTTGTAGAGACTATGACAAACTTATTTGGAGCTTGTGCATTTGAGAAAAATAAGCTCATTGAGAAAGGCAAGTTATGTTTGAAGTATATTATGGACTAGTACATGAGTACATTAAAAAACAACCTAAAGCACAAGTGTCCCCCTCTGCATTCATGATTTAGAGTGGAAAAATCTTATTTTGGATGCGAAGGAGAGAAGCGAAAGGAAAAAAGGAAATACACCACCAGAAAACAAAAGAAGGTATGTGATACTATTAAGAATGCAATTATGTACTAAATATTCTTTATATAATTTATATGAACTCATGTATTTCAAAACTTTCATAGATTTCTTGACACATTAAAGCCAACAAAGGTTAGCATAGAAAAGTACGAGAAACACATGCTCGTCTCTAGTGGTTATTTGATACTTTCTGCACAAGTTCTTAATGTGGGTCAAGGATGGTGGATCTAATTAAGGACATTCCAACCTTGTAGCTTTAGAACAACACAGTAGAATAACACAAAAAGATATGTTTCAAAACTTATTTTCATTCACATGCCCAACTGTAAGGCCTTCTGGGTTAGGGCTAGTTACAATCAATAGTAATTCTGCAAGATCAAAAAGATCTAATACAACTCCAGCTAGTTCTTTCTAAAAACTATCAGCAATTGATGGAAACCCTAAGGCATATCTAAACTTAATCTCGCAAGACTCCAAGAAACCTACTTGTCTCCAAGTATGAAAACCACTAGTTCTGCTATTACAAACTATCAGATAACAATCTGATCTGCAAGACCACATAGGATCTTTTCCATAGCTTCATTTTTCTGCTACCCTAGATCTGCTATCAGAACTTCCAATCTCCTACCTAAAAAACTACCCAAAAATCCTTAAATCCTAATCATGAGCCACAAGTTGGCTAGATGAAACAATTAACTCCTACAAACAAATATTAAATGCAATACAAGTCGGCTCTCAAATAGCCTTACAATTAATAAATTCAACATGTCAGCCTTCAGATCCACATATGAGAATCCAACAAAAGATACCAACATTAAATGCACCAAGTCAGACAAGAAAATCTTCAAAAACTCTAGTCGGTAAACCAGAACTACCGAGCACTAGTGAAACAACTAAAAAAGCCAAGCAACACCAAGCAACATAGGTATTACCAAGCACCAGTTCCACCGAGCAGAAGAAGTCTCACTGGGTTCCTTCAGCGACTGAGCTTCCTTAAATAATTGAGACCATTAATTAAGGCTGCAACCGAGTAACATCGGTCAAGTAACACACCACTATGTAGATTCACCGAGGTCCCAAGAATGCCCCTACATTAGACACCCTAGGCTTGGAAAGATGTTCATATGTGGGAAGAACATCTTTTGGGATTCAACACATAAACCCTGAACTAGTTCTTCACATACAAGTCCTCCACCTTTTCAGTTTGCATACTCTTCCACTTCAGCTTCCTCTGTCTCTTCAAGTCTTTTCTTGATAACACACAGGTCTGTTCTCCGAACTAATCATTCATTCTCTCAAGATCTACCAACTCAAGTTGGCTACCAATACTCAGACTTCTCCTACCGAGTGTTGTATCCAAAAAAGGCATCAGGGAAAACTTACTGTCATCCTTCTCAACAGTAAACATATTCTTCACACAATCATACATAGATTTGCAACCATATAGCCAAGGTCTACTAAGAAATATATGACAACTATTCATCTCCACAATATCACATAACATAAGATCCTTATACTAGCCAATCTGAACATCAACAAAGCATTTTTCTCTTACTTCTAGAGCATAATCATCTTGCAACCAACCAATCCTATAAGTATGTGGGTATTTCATTCTACTCAAACCAAGTTTCTGAACTATGTCCTGAGCAACAAGGTTATCAGTACTACCACTATCAATAATAACATCACAAATTTTACCTCTAGACTTGCACCAATTCCTAAACAAGTTACTCCTCTGAAAAAGTTCCTCCTTTGTACCAAGCAATGTTCGTCGAACCAGCAAGTTCTCAGATTCAGGTTCATTCTGAATGTTCTCATTCACCACAGTAGTCGATTGGTCACCAAGCTTATTCTGTGTACACTCAAAATAACGGTGTCCTTCTTCACCATAGTTATAATGACTACCCTTAAAGATAACTCTACATGTCTTCTTCTTTGGTTCTACATGTTTCTGTTCATCTTCTATAGTCGATTTATCCTTCACCAAGTGATCAATATTTTCCTTCCCTCGGGGATTACTATGTTGTTTCCCCTTCAAATTATCTTCTTCCTTTAGAGCATACTGATAGCTCCTGCATCTTTAATAGAATCAATTTTCATCATACCAAGTTCATCCTGAATATTGAATCCCAAACCCTTCACATACTGAGCTACCTTTTCCTTACCAAGTTCTCTATGTCCACATCAAATAGTAAGCTTGTAGAACTCCTCGATATAATCTTCAACAATCAAATCCTTATGTTTCAAATTCTATGACTTCTTAAATAAGTCAAGCTCATAGTCAGTAGGGATGAACTTATCTTTCAACTTAGTCACCATCAACCTCCACCGATTGATCTTCATTTCACCTTCATCTTCTCTATCTCTTTGTAACTCTTTCCACCAAAGAGCAACATGTCCTTTCAATTTTGTCTGTGCTAACCTCAAGCAAAGAGGATCTTCAATTTATTTGGGTTTAAAGAAATATTCAAGTTCACCAATCGAGTTAGTCAAATTCTTGGGCTTCAAAGTACTAGAGAAAGTAGAAACTTCCATTTGATAACTATTACTTAACCAAGCTCAATATCTATGCAACCGAGTAGTTCTATCTTCACCAGATCTATCCCTCTGGTCATCACCACTAGATCTGACAGCTTCAAAGTCTTCAACATCTTCCTCATAACCATCTTCAGTACCAACATTCTGAGGTAGACTAGCAATAGCTCTCATCATCTCAGCAACCATGTCATTGTTCATCAACTCAATCTCAGATCTGAAATCAGATTTCACCCTCTCTGTAATCCTAGATTCCACAGTATCATAGAGATCCACAATCACTCTAGGGTCCAATCTTCTTAGAGGGCATCCTTAAAGACAAGAGAAACCCTCTGCAACAAAACCCTAAACTGACCACCTTGTGACAACCTCCAAGTTGTATGCAGGTCAGATTGCAACCTACCACCTTACAAACAACTAGGGAAAGATTCCACAAGTTCAGTGCTATGGATATGCAACTCAGATCATACAATCTATTTGCCCACAAGATCAACTCAGCTCTGATACCACCTGACATAGGTCAAGGATGGTGGATCAAATTAAGGATAGTCCAACCTTGCAACTTTAGAACAAAATAGTGGAATAACACAACAATATATGTTTCAAAACTTATTTTCATTAACATGCCCAATTGTAATGCCTTCTGGGTTAGGGCTAATTACAATCAATAGTAATTCTGGAAGATCAACAAGATCCAATACAACTCTAGCTAGTTCAATTCTAAAAACTATCAACAACTGATGGAAATCCTAAGGCTGATCTAAACATGAGCTCACAAGCCTCCAAGCAATCTCCTTGTCTTTAAGTATGCAAACCACTAGCTCTACGATTACAAACTATCAGATAAAAATCTGATCTGCAAGACCATGTAGGATTTTTTCCATAACTTCACTTATTCGCTACCCCAGATCTACTATCAGAACTTCTAATCAGCTCCCTAGACAACTACCCAAACAATCCTTAAATACTAATCATCAGCCACAAGTTGGATGGATGAAAAAATTAACTCCTATAAAAAAAATTAAATGCAATACAAGTTGGCTCTCAAATAGCCTTACAATTAATAAATTCAACATGTCAGCCTCCATATCCACATAGGAGAATCCAACAAAAGATACCAACATTAAATGAGCCAAGTCGGCCAAGAAAATCTTCAAGAACTCCAGTCGGTAAGCCAAAACTATTGAGCACCAAAGAAACAACCAAGCAGTAGTGAAATAATTGACCAAGCCAAGAAACACTAAGTAACATAGGTATTACCGAGCCCCAGTTCCATTGAGCACAAGAAGTCTCACCGAGTTCCTTCAGCGACCAAGCTTCCTTCAATAACTGAGACCATCGGTGAAGGCTACAATCGAGTAACATCGACCAAGTAACACAACACCATGGAGATTCACCAAGGATCCAAGAATGCCCATGCATTAGTTCTAAGTCTTAGTAAATGAAAAATCATATGTAAATATTTATAATTTTTAACCAATTCGGATTTGATGAAACAATGAAAAAAAATTTCATGATACCAAGAAAAAATGTAGGGTGCAGAGTTCAATAGAAGTTTCTTAGAAGAGGACAAGAGAATTGACTTCCAACAAGGCTATTAAGAAGTGGTTGAAAGAATGCAATAAATAATTGGACAAGGTTCTATTGATGGATCCATCGTGGTAAGTAAGCTAAATGATGATTTTTTTCAAATTGAATAATTTACCAATTAGTTTATTTGATGTTAAGTTCCAACATAAAGTGAGTATATTTGTTATAAGTAATCAAACAATGATAACATTAATGTGTATGAAATTGGAATCTAGCCTACCGATCTTGGTACACCACCCATGCATGATAAAGTTGGTTTAGGTGTGCATCATAGTGATAGAAGTATACATTTTCTATTCAATTTTTTATATGTAATTATTAATAAAAAAAAACATCTTAAATTTATTGGTGTAGTAATACAAGTTTAATTGCAATAGGTGTTTGGATTAATGTAACATTTTGTATTGTGACTGTAGAGGATGTAGAGGCTGGTGTCCATGAGCATATTGAGGATGAGGCCAGACAACCTGATCTCAAAATTGATGGTGTGACTAGATCAGGTAAAGAACGCCACGATTATGTCCTTTAAAGTATTGAATTACTTGTAAAAAATTATAATAATTTTTTTTTAATTTGACCCTTTTATTTCTTATTACAAAGGAACCCCCCTTTGCACCAGCAGAGAACTAGGCATACATTGAGATCTGATGAGAGGGGAGATGATCATGATGACAATGATGCTCCTCTTAATGATTTCTTAAAATTGAGAAAATCAAAGAAAAACAAGAAATGATTTTCATCTATGCACCTTAATTGATAATAGAAAATTTTTATGTGTTAATCAATTTAATTTTGTGCTAAAGAATATTCATAAATTATATAATGTGTTAATGAATATTGATGAATTTCCTATGCTAATGAATGTTAATGAATATTATCATGTGATAATTAAAGAATGTTTCATTTTATTAATGGATGAAAGAATGAATGCATGTTAGATGTTAGCAAGGAATTTAGTGATTTTAGGGAGGGGCCAAATGAGCTTCCACCTTTACATGGTTGGCCCTTTTTACTACATAATATAAAACTATTCTCAATAAGGTTGTTCCTTATCTAGGATCTCAAATGCACCCTTTATCCCACTCTCAATATTGCAACGCTTCATGTGTTATTGTCAAAAAGTAACTAAGCCTGTATTCATTATTATCTAGGAATATTATAGATAAATGAATGGTCGTTACCTCTAGTTTGATATGACTTTAGTCAATGGTTCACTAGTTATAATCTTGAGATAGATGAATCTATACATTTTGGAGAAGCTTCAAGAAGTTTTTGAGCTTCTTATAGCACTGATTTCTCTTTGTATGATGCTACTATGTCCTTTATGTTTTGAATCAAGTGATATCCTCCCTTATCTGCTCCTCTTACTATTTTAGTTTTTTCATTTTCTCCCACAACTATAACTACTAGCTCTTTTTCTATAATAGTCATAGTTGTGTTGAATTTGAGGTAGTATAATAGTTGTTTAGCAAAAAAATTATAGCTTTTTCATTATTTACTTCACTTATATTAACTTTTTCATGATATTTAAACCACATGTAGACCAATCATATGAAATCCAAATGAAAATGAGAAGACAATGGTTATAGTGATTATGCCAAATTCAAAGATTATGTGCATGATATTCATATTAGTAGCAATGCTAAACTTGAGGTGAGTGATATGAAACTTTACTTTTCCTTGTTATGAAATGAGGTTTCAAGAAAATATATTTCAAAATTTGAAATTAAAAACTCAAAATAGTCCTCCTTATCTTGAAAATAGGTTTCAGTGATTGCACTAAATTTGTCCTTTTACTTTAGGTTTGAATTCCATGTTAACTATTGACAAAATGTTATGATTTTTATTTA
Organism: Chamaecyparis obtusa; assembly: GCA_027943335.1. Taxonomy (NCBI): domain Eukaryota; kingdom Viridiplantae; phylum Streptophyta; class Pinopsida; order Cupressales; family Cupressaceae; genus Chamaecyparis; species Chamaecyparis obtusa. Next base: position 121,037 of record BSBK01011982.1, read on the forward strand.
AATATTAAGGCAAGATATTGTTTAAATTTATTTCATTTCCTTCTTGTATTATAGACAAACATCATAACAAGTAGGATCTTAAATTTTTGGTTTAGTTAAAATGGTATGTTATTTAAAAATATCTATATAAAAAAAATAGTTAAGTTTGGTGTAGGATAAGTATGTTATCTAATGTCCAATCTAGTATATTAAATGTGGGCATTGCAGTTACAAAACTCAATGATTGTAGATAAATATTGTAATGATGTAGCAGTATGTTGTCTTATAGAAACAATTATCCTGTAGTTGCCTCTTGGTGTCCTTGACTTATCCATCTCTTTTTGACGCAAGGGCGGGATAGGAGGAGCCAAACAATGGCACACCCTAATGATTCAACCTGCTCAACAACATGTGGAAGAAAATAACAACACCGTGAGATAGAGAAAGTAGGATCTTTCATTAACTTTCATCAAATAGATTCATATATGCCAGGATGTAAGGCATTCCTGGTTAGGGCCAGATATTACAATGAATTGCATAAGTCCTCAAACATGCGAGGATCTACCAACAATCTCTATTCTACTATCTTCTTACTTCTACCAAGAAAACTCCCTCCTAAACTCTAACCAAACATCTATACTTATACAAGAGGTTACCAAACTGAGTCGGCCTTCAGATCCACAATCAACAAAAGGAATGGTCAAATATGGGACCACATGCTTCCCAATGATTGATACCAACATCAAATCTGTGACCCATAATCAATGCATAAGTCAGCCTCAACAAGAACTCAAAATAAACCTGTCAGTAAACAAGGTTACCGAGCACCAAACAAGCATCACCGAGCACTAGGGAAATTCATTGAGTGCCAAAGAGATAACTGACCAACATCGGTGAACATAGGAAACCGAGCAACACTGAACCAACTCGGTCAAAGTAGGAACCAAGCAACATAGACAAACTTCAATATCTTTTTGGTGACATAGGATTTCCAAGGACCCAAGATTCTCCTGCATCGCTTTCATTTGACAACTTTCTTATGGTTCCAAAATTAGCTTTTCCCTTCATCTCATTTCACTATGATTTTCCTTTGTTTTTCATTTTTATGATAATGTTGATAATTTCAGAACCTTGTTAACCATGATAAGGTGACTGCATGACCCATTTTTAGGAATGGGAACACTGATAGGGGGGGGGTGGTGAATCCGTGTTCTATATATTATTACTTTTTCTAATATCTTGAAACTTAACTTAATTTCTTAAGAATTGAATTGAATATCAATGCAAGTAAGATAAACATCCATAAAATATAACACCAAATATGATTACGGGGAAGCCCAAATAGGTAAAAACCCCGGTGGGAATTGACACCCACTAAGAAATACACTAGTGTATTATGATCCTTTTTAGATGATCTTACAACCCTATTAGGAGTTGATCTTTACAATTTAATAAGTACAGTGACCTATTCAAGGTTTTGACCCTACTCAATGAGAAGGCTGCAACCTCCTAGATATCAGATACACACTATATCTACCAGTGGTTAACTGCTGCTTTGACACTACTTGTCTAATCAATTACTTTTGTGCATGGATGTTGCAGCCTCTTTTAAAGATCTACAACATTCTAACTTCTATTCACATACTTCTTCTCTACTACTATCAACTCTATATCTCATACCTTCCTTAATTACAAAGGTGCATGTCTTATTTATATGTGCTAACAAAACTATTCACTAGGTCGGCCTTCAACCTACACTTCCAAATGAATTGACTCAAGCATGTTTACAAAGAATGATATTAACATTCTATAACCTAAATAAAATAGGTGCATAGCCTTTACAAAACAATATTATAAGCGCTAACCAAATAATCAACAATTGGCTCTATGCTCTGTTATGTTATGTCGTTCACTATCTGTGTCACTTCATCTGGCTGTAACTTCTTCATACTAACTCATATGATCATGTGCTCTTAGAATTATCATGATTACATACTCATAAGCTTATCTTCAATGGTGCATGCCATAACTCAGTCATACGCATGTGCACTGATGCTTTGTTCATCTGGTGCTCTATTGACTATCCAGTCTTCCATACTTAACCAAAATTTGATCTTATGAGTAAGTACCCTGATTCCAAAACTTTATATGACTTTGTTTCCATAATAAAAACACTTAATTATAGTCATATACAATATTATTTTCAACTTTCTAACAATCTCCCCCTTTTTCATTAATGGCAACAAAGGAATATGGCGAAGTTACTAACTGTATCTTACAAAAACTTTCTAACATATACTCTATCTTATTTCTCCCTTATACTATATAATTTACTCATTTTTACATCATATATACTACTCCATATTGTCCCTTAATATATACTCTACTCCCCCTTTGACATTAATGACAAAGGTTCTAAAAAATGCATCTACAAGTACTTACAAAGTGTGTACATCTGGATATGCAAAGTCATGTTCTGGATCTCTTGCTACCAAAATGATTTCAGTGCATTTACAGTCTAAAGATGGGAACACAGAGCATATGTCAAATTTTCCATCTTCTCCAAATCTAAACTTAGATCTTGATCATATGTCACCATTGTGGAATCAATCTCCTTGATATTCTAATTTAACACATCCAATGAGGGCACAAGAGCATTTCTTAGCTGAGTTTGCCTTGCGCTTATCTTAGACATTTATTTTTCTACCTTCTCTATCTTATCCACTTTTCCTTGGTAAACATTTTTACACATATTTACATCTATGGAGGGATCTTCTACTAATTTCCTTAGTGCATCTATCATAGCTTCTACTTCCTGAATTTTCTTGTAAAGGTCTGCAGTCAGTTTGTCTTAGTTCATACAATCTTCTATGATTTTTCTTCCTTTAGCTGCTATCTCCTTTAACAAGGCTTGACCAACTTTTAAGGAGCTAAGGTGAAGTGCAAAGTTACTGATCAATTCACTTATCCTTTTCTTGAGATACTTTTCTTCAGCAACCTTGGTTGTTGATTCTTCTAGGCAAGAGAAGTTTGCCTTGAAACTTGTTAGGATGGTACTAACATCATCCACTAAATGAAATTTTGTGACTTTCTTTTCCTCTAGTAGTAGAATGTTCCGAATGTTGACTGACTCAACAAACAATGGATTCCTCATAACCTATTTTTCCTTTTCCTTCTCCATTGCAAGCACACTAATCTTAATCAGGTCTTTTTCTCCCCATGAGTTTAGGCTTGTTGTGTCAGGAGTCAAACTTGACAATAATGATACTAATGGAATAGGAGTGAGAGGTGTGTTGTCCATCAATTTGGTCATTACCTTTATGGGAATTTTAATAGAGGGCTCATTTGTTGGTTCATTATCCTTTTTCTCTTCTTTTTCTTTCTCCTCTTATTCTTCTTGTCTAGTTAAATCTTCAATCTGTACTTCTTATTGATGCTTAGGTGAATTACACTGCATAGAGTTTCTTCTTCCTTGGTGCTTACAAATGCTTCTTCAAACTTATCCAAGTCCTTATCTATGGCTGCCATTGATGTCTCTATATTATCAATCATAATGGTGTCTTTCTTGGCTTCAGGCATAGGCGCAAAACCATGTGGACCTATCATAGGTGCATTTGGAGTTTCAGTTGCTTTTACTTTCTCAATGGGAACTTGGGTTGCAAACGCTGATGATGGATGCATGTGTTGTTCCAAAAATACCTTCTCAAAGGCTTGTTCAGTCTCCTTAGCTATCAAGTCATAATCCTTATTCATGATGTGCAAAGTTTTCATCTTGGTTCTAAGGTGCGGCTTTACCAAGTCCATTAACAAAGTCTTTTCTTCAATTGAGCACACTGGTAAGTTATCATCTAGTGTTTTTTTCTCTTATTCTAAAGTCTTCTTCAATAGATTATCTTTTCAATGTGTCCAAGATGTCCCAAAATTTATCTAGAATGACTGTCTTTAGTTCCAGAATAGTCTTCTTAAATTTGATCATATGCTTGATCAACATATCATGAATCTCAGATTTGTCAATCTTATGATATCTATCATAAAACTTGGCTATCTGATCAATTCTTCCTTCATCTACTATTCTTGATCTCAATACTTATAGATTTGGTAGGAATCCTACCTCAGGAGGTGGTTGAATATTTCTACCTCAGCTTCTCATGGTTCTTGTTAGTGGATGGCTTGTAATAGTTTTCTTCTTCCTCTTAAGCATCTTACTTGGCTCAAGAGATGCTTTAGTGGACTCTAGATCAACAATAGGAATGGGTGTAGGAGTGCTATCATCAGTTTTACTTTTATTCTCCTTGGGGTCAACAGACTTCTCTATTTTGATTTCACTAGTGGGTGTGCTCTCAATTTGCATAGCTATTTTGTCTTCTCTAGCTTTATCAAAGTCAACTTGAGTGACACCATGAATCTTTAGTATTTCAAAGGTGATTCTAGAAGCTTTCCTCTTGGTCATAGCATTGTTTAGGACTGCATCAACTTGTCTTGTCTTTTCCTCATAGGTACCCCATCTTGGTTCATTGGGATCCTTCGACACTTATAGGACATGTGCATATGCTTCCAAAACCTGGTCTTCCACTTCATAACCAAGTGGATGGATCCACTTAGTTCTAGGCTCCACCGCTTCAATACAAGTTATGTCTATCTCCACCATGAACCAAATACTATCCTTATATCTCTCAACTATGCTCTCAGGTATCCTATACCTTCTCTGCATCTTTATCCTAAATGTCTTGATTTTCAATTCCATGAAATATCTCAAAGTACTCTCAGACGATGCCTTGAATGAAATTTGAGGCATTATGGGAACAATCTTGTCTAGATAAATATCTCACACTTTACCAACTATATGGAAGTACATATAGATTATCAGTGATCCAAACCTGAATATCTTTCTCTTGTCATGCTTGATGGCCCTTATGTTGTCCATCAACTATGCGTGCAAGATCTCACACAAGTTGAATTCACCATTTTCTTTTACAATTCTGATGGCTACTAGAATAGTGGTTCCGGACACACTATTTACCATGTTTTCATGTTGAAATTTGTATCCAACTATTGCTGACATCAGTTTTAGATCTTTCTATTCTATAGGCTCAACTATTATTCGGTAACTACTACTTAACCGAGCTCCAAATCTAGGCAATCGAGCAGTTCTATCTTCACTAGATCTATCCCTCTGGTCATCACCACTAGATCCAATAGGCTCAAAGTCTTCAGAAAATTCCTCATAACCATCTTTAGTACCAACATTCTAAGGTACACCAACAACAACTCTCATGATCTCAGTGATCTCAGTGATCATGTCATTCTTCATTAACTCCATCTCAGATCTGAAATCTGATTTCACCTTCTTTGTAATCCTAGATTCCATAGTATCACATAGATCTACAATCACTCTAGGGTCAAATCTTCTTGGAGGCATCCTTAAAAATAAGAGAAACCCTCTACAAAAAATCCTACACTGACCACCTTATTGCAATCTCCAAGTTGTATGAAAGTCAGATCTCAACCTACCACCTTGCACAACCATCTAGGGAAAGATCCACAAGTTCAGTGCTATGGATTTGCAACTCAAATCATATGATATCTTAACCAACAAGATCAACTTTGCAAGATCATCCTTGCTAGGTCAACGTTCACTCCACAAGATGAACTCTACTCTGATACTGCCTAGCACAGACCAAAGTAGAGAGGATCCAATTAAGGACAATTCGGCCTTGCAACTTTAGAATTACACAATGGAAAAATCAACACAACAAGATATTTTCAAATCAATTTTCATTCACATGCCTAGTTGTAAGGCCATCCGGGTTAGGGCCAATTACAAATAGAAACAAGTTCTTCAAGATCTACATAGATCCAATACAATCTTCTCTATTTCATCTCTGAAACAATCAACCACTAATGGAAACCCTAAGGCAAGTCTAAACTTGAGCTCGGAAGCGTCCAACAAATCTCCTTGTCTCCAAGTGTGCAAACCACTAGGTCTACAACTACAAACTATCAGATAACAATCTGATCTGCAAGATCATGCAATATCTTTTCCACAACCTCATCAATTCTAGCTTTTCTAGCACATTCAAACTGATGTTTTCTATGATGTTGATGTTCCCCCAAACAATGACCCAAACATCCTATAAATACTAATCATCAACCACAAGTTGGCTGGATGAAACCCTTAACTCCTACAAAAAAATATTGAATTCAATACAAGTCAGCTTCAAAATAGCCTTACAAACATTTTATTCAACATGTCAGCCTATAACAACAACTACCAATAATAAATGCACCAAGTTGGCCCAAAAAATCACACAGAACTCCAGTCGGTAAACCAGAACTACTGAGCATCGATGAAATAACCAAGCATGTCAAGCATCACCAAGCACTAGTGTTGACCGAGCACCCCAGCCATCACCAAGTAACACTTTCACCAAGCGCTAGAGATTATTGAGTTCTTTTCAGCAACTGAGCTTCCTTCAATGACCGAGACCGTCAATCAAGGTTGCAACCGAGTAACACCGGCCAAAAAAAATACCTTCGTGTAGATCTACTAAGTACCCTAGAATGCCCCTGCATCAAACACCCTAGGTTTGAAAAGATGTTCATATATGAGAAGAACAGCTTCCGAGATTCAACACATAAACCCCAAACTGGTTCTTTACATACAAGTCCTCCACCTTTTTAGTTTTCATACTCTTCCACTTCACCTTTCTCTGTCTCTTCAAGTCTTTCCTCAATAATACATAGGTTTTTTATTCACACTGATCAACCATACCTTCAGGATCCACCAACTCAACTTGGCTACAGATAATTAGTTTTCTCCTACCGAGCGTTGTATCCAACAAAGGCATCAGGGAAAATTTCCTTTCATCCTTCTCAACCGTAAACACATTTATGACATAGTCATACATAGCTCTGCAATCATATTACCAATGTCTACCGAGCAATATATCATAACTATTAATCTTCACAATGCCACATAACACAAGATCCTTATATTGGCCAATCTTAACATCAATAAAGAATCGTTCTCTTACTTCTAGAGCATGAACATCTTGTAACCAGCCAACCCTATAAGGACAAGGATGCTTCATTCTATTCAACCCAAGTTTTTGAACCATGTCTTCACCAACAAGGTTATCAGTACTACCACTATCAACAATAACATCACAGAGGTTACCTCCAAACTTGCATCGGGTCCTAAACAAGTTACTCCTTTGTACCGAGCAATGTTTGCCGAAGCAGCAAGTTCTCAGATTCAGGTTCATTCTCATTCACCAAAATAGTTCATCAATCACCAAGCTTCTTCTATGTACACTCAAAAGAATGGTGTGCTTCCTCTCCATAGTTATAGCTAGTACCCTTAAAGATAACTCTACTTTTCTTCTTATTTGGTTCCACAAGTTTCTGTTCATCTTCTCCATCAGTCAGTTTATCCTTCACCGAGTGATCAATATTTTCCTTCCCTTGGGGATTACTATGTTGTTTCCTCTTCAAATTATCTTCTACCTTCAGAGCATACTGATAAGCATCTTCAACAAAATCAATCTTCAGCATACCAATCTCATCCTGAATATTGAATCTCAAACCATTCACATACCAAGCTACCTTTTCCTTACCAAGCTCTCTATGTCTAGACCAAATAGTAAGTTTGTAGAACTCCTCGGTATAATCCTCAACTGACAAATCCTTATTTTTTAGATTCTACAACTTCTTAAATAAGTCAAGCTCATAGTTAGAAGGTATGAACTTATGTTTCAATTTTGTCACCAACAATCTCCACCGATTGATCTTCATTTCACCTTCATCTTCTCTATCTTTTTGTAGTTCTTTCCACCAAAGAGTAGCATGTCCTTTCAACTTTGTTTGTACCAATCTGACCTGAAGAGGATCTTCAATTTCTTCTAGCTCAAAGAAATCTTCAAGTTCACCAATCCAATCAATCAAGTTCTCAAGCTTCAAAGTACCAAAGAAAGTAGAAACTTCCATTAGATAACTACTACTTAACCAAGCTCCAGATCTAGGCAACCAAAAAGTTTTGTCTTCACCAGATCTATCCCTCCAGTCATCACCACTAGATCTAGTAGGTTCAAATTCTTCAACAACTTCCTCATAACCATCTTCAAGGAAAACATTTTGAGGTACACCAGCAACAGCTCTCATGATCTCAGTGATCATGTCATTCTTCATCAACTCCATGTCAGATCTAAAATCTGATTGCACCTTCTTTGTAATCCTAGATTCCATAGTATCACAGAGATCTGCAATCACTCTAGGGTCCAATATTCTTGGAGGAATCCTTAAAGATAAGAGAAACCCTCTACCAAAAACCCTACACTGACCACCTTGTGGCAATCTCCAAGTTGTATGCAAGTTAGATCTCAACCTGCCACCTTGCACAACCAACTAGGGCAAAATCCACAAGTTCAGTGCTATGGATTTGCAACTCAAATTATATGATCTCTTCAGCAACAAGATCAACTTCACAAGATCAACCTTGCTAGGTCAAACTTCACTCCACAAGATCAACTCTACTCTGATACCACCTGGCGCAGACCAAGGTAGGTATGATCCAATTAAGGACACTCCATCCTTGCAGCTTTAGAATTACACAATGGAAAACTCAACACAACAAGATATTTTCAAATTAATTTTCATTCACATGCTTGACTATAAGGCCTTCCGGGTTAGGGCCAATTACAAACAGAAACAATTTCTTCAAGATCCACATAAATCCAATACAATCTTACCTATTTCAGCTTTGAAATAATCAACCATTGATGAAAACCCTAAGGTAGATCTAAACTTGAGCTCAGAAGCTTCCAATCAATCTCCTTGTCTCCAAGTGTGCAAACCACTATCTCAGCAACTAAAAACTATCAGATAACAATTTGATCTACAAGATCATGCAAGATCTTTTCCAGAACTTCACCAACTCTAGCTTTTCCATCACATCCAAACTGATATCCGATATCATGTTGATGTTCATCCAAACAACTACCCAAACATCCTATAAATACTAATCATTAGCCACAAGTCAGTTGGATGAAACCCTTAACTCCTACAAAAAAATATTAAATGAAATACAAGTTGGCTTCAAAACAGCCTTACAAACATTTAATTCAACATGTTAGTGTATAACAACAACTACCAACAATAAATGCACCAAGTCAGACCAACAAATCACACAGAACTCTAGTTAGTAAACTAGAACTACTGAGCATCAGTGAACTAACCAAGCATTCCAAGCATCATCGAGCACTAGTGTCAACCGAGTGCCACAAGAATGACCAAGTAACACTTTCACCGAGTGACAGAGATTACTGACTTCTTTTTAATGACCAAGCTTCGTCAATGACCGAGACCATCAGTCAAGGCTACAAGAAAGTAACACTAGGCAAAAAACAAACCTCTTTGCAGATCTACCGAGCACCCTAGAATGTCCTTGCATCAGTAATCCAGTCATCTCATGAATGAGATCAAAATTAATTCTAACAGAAACTTCACCTATCTAGAATAGGTCATCGTGAATTCTGCTTAATAAAATTTTTATCTATTCATATTCGTAGAACCCATAAGTTGTGGCATACTCAACAAGAGGTTTGTCTTCTAAGTGCGTGAACTCATCAATGAAGCTTTTATATGGATTCATCATGGTTTCCATGCATGACCTGATCCTATCTAGTCCTATTGGTTCCTTTTTGCAATAGATATATCTGCATATGTTCTCTACATGCATTACTCCCATTAAGGTCATAGAAAACACTCCTTCTAGGTCATCTAGGACTTCCTTGAAAGGATTCCTTTTAAAGACATATCTCTTCCTCTTAGAAACATTGAAAATAATTGGAGTAACCATAACTTACTTGTTTAATTGCTTCAAATGAGTTTCCGAGGGTTTCTAAACCATCACATTTGAACTCAGGCTTCACAATAAAATTTCAATCTTTCGCTGATGGAATCAATTGCAATCTTCCAACACAAGCTACTTTTATCTCCTGTGCTCTCCAAAGTCTCAAACTTGAATGCAAGTGTGTGAATAATGGATCTTAGGTGACTTAAAAACAACTTTCCACCATTCATGCTTTTCGCATAAACATAGAATCCAATAGAGATTTTCAATCTTCATCTCTATTATCAATCAGGAGGTGCACTTTTGCATACTACATCAAGTAGTCTTCAAACAGTTATAACCAAAGGCACATACTCTTAGGCTGAGTATACCAACCGTATAGGGGTCTAGAGCTAATCTAGCTTTCCCTATGACCATGAAGGTCATTTAAACATAAATAGGAGGTGTGTCCATTGTGGATGGATCCTCAATTATTTCATCAACATTATATTTCTTTTCTTCCTTCTAAATCATCCTCGAATCTTCTGGAGCTTGCGCAAAATAGACTTCTCCCACTTCATCCAATATTGATCCTTCTAACTTTTTAGGGCTTTCCTATCTTTGCGCTTGTGATATGTAGAACCTTGAGATGTGTCCAACCTTGTTGCATGAGTGACTTATAACTGGAGCCCTGATATTCCTTGGTGCAATGATGTGGTTTACCAATTTTCACTGTCTAGTCATTTGACCATTATAATTACATATCTGACATGTAATGTTCTGAGAATTTATAACATTCTATTGTGGATGACTTCTCTGATTATATTGAGTCTAATTTCTTTGATTTGATCTACAATTCATAGCTCTATGACCCCAGACTTATTGCATGAATAATAATAGACATTAAAAGGTCTTACCTCTTTACAATATCTTTCTATGTGACCATGCTTGTTACAAGGATAACATGTTTATTTACTGGCTTGCACTCATCTTTAGATGGTCCTGCATTAGCTTTAGTCTAATTTCCAGTCTTCTTAGCTTTTGTATACCCTTCTGATGCTTTCGATCTTTCTCGCATGTAATTGATCTTATTTTGTGCTTCATTGAATCCAATACTATTGGTGTCTCCTTTAATTTTTTGTGCATACAACTGAGATTCTATTAAATCATTTCTTGTTTGAAACTTGTCAATATGATTCTTTACTTTAGTCGATTCTGATTCTACTTACTTCTTGATGTTTTCTAGCTCCAAGATTTTCATGTTTTCTTGCCTTAGTTCTTCATCAAACTACTTGTTTTCTTTGGCATGTTCTTCATAGGCTTCTTGTTCTTAAATAGCTTTTCATTCAAGTCTTCAATTTGATCCTTTAGAGATGTGTTTTCCTCATTCATCTTTTTGACCATTTTCCCTAAATCACCATTTGAATAGTCTTTCAAGTCCTTTTTTAGTTTCTTGATGATTATTTGAGACCCACTAACCTTTTCTTTTAGTTCTTCAATTTCTTTTTCAGATCTGTCAAGATCTTCAAGAGCTACTTCAAGATTCTTCTTTAGATGTTTTACTTCTCCTATATCCATGATCTCCTCAAGTGGTTAAACTTTTCTTCAGAGGACCAAAGCTTTGATACCAATTGTTAGGAATGGGAACATTGAGAAGGGGGATGAATCAGTGTTCTATATATTATTACTTTTTTTTGATATCTTGAAACTTAACGTAATTGCTTAAGTACTAAATTGAATATCAATGCAAGTAAGATACACAACCATAAAACATAACATCAAATATGATTACGGGGAAACCCAAATAGGTAAAAACCACGATGGGAATTGACACCCACTAAGAACTGCACTAGTGTATTATGCTCCCTGTTAGAAGATCTTACAACCCTGTTAGGATTTGATCTTTACAATGCAATAAGTATAGTGACTTGGTCAAGGGTCCAACCCTATTAGGAGTCTTTTACAATAACCCTGTTAGGGGTGGTGGCTCACTACCAAAGATCACTTCTTAATGAGAAGGTTGCAACTGTCCAGTCTTCCATACTTAGGAGTTTGCCTGATCTTCTAAGTAATGCATTGACTCAAAAACTTCATATGACTTTGTTTCCATAATGACAACACTAAATCATTGTCACATACATCAGTGCAGTCAACTTGCCAACACCCATGTCATAATAGTCCCATTGAGGAAATACATGTTTGTAACACTGAATCATGATGATTCACTATTATGAATGATATGTGTCTCCCTAAGCTATAGATATATGGACTCTCATTTCTATTTCTACATTCAGACCTATGCTAAAGTATCATGGAACAAGGATTGTCTATCTCTCCTAAAATAAGTGACCTCTCCACTGTTATATAATCATCTTTTGATCACATTGGTCACAATCCCTATTTATTGTTTTGTAAGAACTACATTTTCCTCTTCTTGACTGGGAATCTTTACCTTATAAGAACCTGTTTCATTTGTGCCTATGTCAGTTGCACCATGTGGACTACACATTGGTATATCCTTTGATATATATCTCTCAATAGAAGATGAGCTAAAATGATGAGCCCTCAAAGGTCTAATGATTTGGTTATTTCATTATATAGGATAGTCAATAGACTGGTGGGATACTGAATATTCTTGAAAATTAATGATTTTCATTGTATTATTGTATGCTACTACTGCTTTCCTTCACAGATGATCTTTTTCATTTCAAATAATAGTGTTCTTTTAACTTTTATCAACCACTATGTACTAAGATATATCACTATCATAGTATAACATCACCCTCTTTCATTGTTTACTTGTTCATTGTACACCCTAGTGTATACAATTTCAACTCACTATTTTAGCATCATCTAGTCCTTCTAACAACACTAGTCATTTTTTTATTTTTTTGCACCTTCTCTTGACTCACATGAACCTTCTTGTTCACTTTTTGCATTATTCATAACAATGTTGTCCATTTTTTTTCAACTCTTTATAGGCTTTCATCTTTAATTCATTCCTTCTCACTATTATCTTCTTGTGCAATCACTATCCTCATCTTTGACTACTTACCCATTTACTATCCTTGATTGATGTCTGCTTTGGCTATGCTTCTCATACATTTTTTTTAAAGTAGAAAATATCACTTTTTTGTTTAATATTCACCACTGAAACATTCCTTTTATGTCTTAGTTTTGAAACATGCTTTCATTACTCCTTCATTAATCTTCATTGAAGTTTTGTTCTTTATTAGGAGTTTCTTCCTATAGATTCTCTTTCATATACTCTACTATTTTTTAAGATACTTTGGTCTTTTTTCCTTCATGACACTCAAATCTATAAGAGTTCCCCTCATATCTGATCTTCATTTTAGCTACAAGATTCATTATTTTGTGACAACAATATCATCACTTGTCTATTATTGCATATGGTGTTTCTCTCTACAATGACACCCATGGTTATGGTCTGTTGCAATTTTTTTTGTTGGATCTTATTCATTAGCATTGATTTTCCTTGTTATTTTTATCCTTTGATACCCCTTATACCTCACAACGATGATCTCCATTTTTGCATTGCATTTTTCCTTCTCTATTCTCTACAATGTCTTTTTTTTTAATATGATACTACTTCCATTCATTTCTTTAATTTTAGATATCAAATTCCACTTCTTTGTTAAAAGTACTACTTATACTTCCTCTCATTATTATCATCTACCAAAACACCAAATTACTCACCGACCCTCTATTATAAGTATGAAAATGGACCCATTAACAAAGAAAGTACCAAGTATACTTACTCCCAAGAAAAAACCCTTTCAAAATTCACCCAATATGGTTAACAAATGGTTGATTCACAATCAAATGAATATAACATCAGTCTACAAATCATTAGATATACCCCTGATAAAGGTAGATCACTCACTGTTATAATGATATCTCCATTCTCTTCATCAAAACCATGCAAACAATCATCTTTCAATGATCACCCTAACCACCCTGCACATAAGATATACCTTGCATTCAAATAAGGTTAAGTCAATAATATACATTTTTATGATTTGTCCCAGAGTCACAATAAGTAAAGCATGGGATGAATCTTCAAACCATTGCTTAGAACCCTATCAAACCAGTGAGTGTTACAGTAAAGTCAGCCTTCTGGGACACAAAAATAATAATAAATGATTGCAAAATGGTTCAAAACAAGTTCATATTTACATCTAACTACATTATCCAATCTCTAGATTCAAAAGGAAATTAATGTGGAAAGACAAAATTACAAGAAAACTCTTTGTTATTTCTCAAAATAAGGTTCAGACTGCATTCTTCTTCACCAGTCGTACAATCTCCTTGCATGAATCCATATATGATTTAAAATAGTCTTATTAAATGCCTTCTAAATTTTCCAACTAATCCCCAAACAATTGGTATTCCAAAACTAGATAAAAAAAACCATTGATCTTCTAACTCCCACCTATTCTAACTAGTTGTTAGGATTTGAAATTTCAAATTCTAACTAACAATTTAATGCAAATTAGTCCCTTAAACATATCCAAATCCAAAGGATCTAACTAGAATAGGATCATAAAAACTATTTAAGACCCATGATAACCCCAAGGAGGTCTAATGGTTCATTTTTACATCATTTTTCTCCTAATGTCCTTATTGGGCCCTTTAAGAGTTTTACCAATTTCTTTATATTGATCATTGTATAAAACCATAATAGGTTTCAAGACTTTCCAATTGATTTGTAGATAGGTCTTCTTGCTCTTCTCCACACTCTGATCCACTAGTTCCTTCATGTACCTAGGTTCCTTCATAGATTATCCTACATCATACACCCCACCTTCCCATGAGCCAATGCTTCTTGTCTTTAATCCACTCATTCTTCTAGATAATGTTTTGCATCCTTGTACCCTTCTCAACATCTACAACATCTTCTTTATACCCACATTCACATTATCAACAAAATCATGGCCACATAAAACATATTTAGGACCAATTTCCTTGTCATGCTAATGTTGAGAACGGTCAACAATGTCTTTGGTTTCTTGCATTTCAAGGCCCTTACAAAAATTTTTTTCACTCTTCACAACATTACTCTTCCTCTGATCCACTAGAGGACACCATACTCCTACAAATATGTCATTTTTCTGATTATTAGAAGCATCATTCATCATGTTGTTAGAATCACCATGCTTCCTCATTAACACAGACTATGTCCATGTCTGATCCTTTACCAAGGACTGATTGTTAATGCCTTCTACATACTCTCTCTTACCAAAACATACTATTATAACCTTACCATCACAAGGTAAAGGTGTTAGAACAAATCTATGTCCTCTTTGAACATCACATTTTATCCCACATGTTGCAATACTTATGATATCAACTTAAGATCTTCAATAATGAATAATCATACCTAAACATACACATTGAACAAACTCATTACATAACAAAGATAAAGTACTAATTAATTTTTTTTTCACCAATATAATTTGATACATTATGAAAGATGATTATGAATTTACTGATTTCACATATAGATTGACGAGGATCCTTGAGCTCTAACAAAATTCTCTTTCATCATGAAAATACTTGGACATGGTAAGACAACTTCTAGAGATAAGGAGATAAAGATTAAACCATGCAACCATGGAAGTCATCATTCATTTGACAATGAAAAGTCCTCTCCTCTTTTTATATGCCATTTCTTTAAATGTATACTTATTTTTCATAGTTTATTGTTTACTCATTCCCAGGAATTAATTTTTGAGGATAATCATTTGACAGGGGATGATTGTAGAATATTGAGATGATGAATGATGAAGAAGAAGATTTGAAAATGTTCATTTGATGATGATTATGAAGAATATTTGAAAATGGTGCACAAATCTGAATTGGATCAATCATCAATTTCAAATCTTCTTCATCAATCACCATCAACCATTTTCCAAGAGCAACATAGACATAGACACAACATGTTCCTTAGAATACTATTAATCTCACAACAACTGAGGAACATAAATCTAGGCTTCATGCTCACAATTCTTTGGAGACACAACATAATTGAGTGGTATATCCAGATGATGCAACATAACCACTACTCCTCTAGTTCTAAGTTGACACTGCAGGATCCAAAAACCAAAGATAATGATGGCTATGTTTAATAAAATGGAGAGGGAGATGAATAAATTGAGAGAGTGGAGGCTGGAGGGCCATACAGACAAAAAAATTCAAGGGTTTACGAAGATTATAATTTCCATATAATTTATGCAAACCCTATATTATTTTGGTCATTATGGCCCTCCTACACTCTCTAAATTTATTCCTTATCTATGGTTTTTGGACCCTACGGTGTCAACTTAGAACCAGAGGGGTAGTGGCTACATTCTATCATCAGGGTATACCACTCAATTATTTTGTGTCTCCAAATAATTGTGACCATGATGCCCACATTTATGTTTATCATTTTTTATGTCTCAGGACCTGTTATGACCCTATACAATCCCTAAGAATACATCTTAGAGGTCTTAAAGTGTCGTAAGGAGTCATAAGAGGCTCCTAGGAGGGGCCATATGAGCTTCCACCTTCACATGGTTGGCCCTCCTAAGTAGAGAATGTTAAACTATTATCAAAACAAATAGAAGCTCAATATTTTAGGGTCCCAGAGACAAAAAAAATTGTTCGTAGTCTTTTGTTCATGAAACTGTCAAAACTTGTTATGCTTGTGCAGCTCATGAACACTAGAGGTTTGAAGGAATCAATTATTTGGTCAATTATGAGAAGTTAAATAACAAGATAATATTATTGTATCTTTCGTTTCTTTTATCCATTCACATTTTCTTCCTTCTCTTCGCCTTTAATAATATATTGGATAAAGTTTAGTGTACATAAAGGCAAGGCGATGATTATTCTTGACAATCGACAGGTATAAGTCTTCTAGACCTTACCTAGTAGTTAGGGGGTGAACCCACAATAGTGGGTTACACTTTTTTCCCTGAACGGACACTGAACTCTACATTTTGAAAAAAAAATTCAGATTCAGATGCATATTGTCATTAAACCATTTGAAATCAGAAGATGAAGTAAATTAAAGTCTTTTAGTATTTTTTTGTCTAGATTCTAAATGTATTTTTTATTTTTATTTTTGAATTTATTTGAATGGTTTTTTCTTTCTCCCACGAAAACTGGTATGTTGCCAAAAACGTCATTTTCAAAGAGTTACATTATTTTCATAGAGCATAACTTTTTTTCTAAAATAGATATCAATGTGATTCTTTCAAATTTAGTTTTTTAACATCCATAAGAAGGGCATGCAATTATTTTGATGACATTATCATTATTATGTAATATTTTATTAATGTTTGAAGTTGACTAAACTGTAATTTTGACATACCTTGACTACATAGCTTATAACTTCTTGTCTATTTGTCCAATTTCATTTTTATTTTTTTTGATAGAAAGATAATTTCAATACCTAGGGCATAGATATTTTTTAGAATTTTTTTTCTCTCATTTACTATTTTTCCATACGCGTCAAACATAGAGGTAGACAGATGGTGAAATATTTATGTTTAGTAAAACTAAAAATACAAAGTCATAATAAAACTAATATATATTAACATTATAATCATTGGAAATATTTTTCTCAGTGGTACGTTACTATATAGATAGTTTTGTCAAATGGATTCATTTGATTTTCCAAAAGATATATTCGAAGTGATTTTTTGTTAGCATTTTAATAGGTACGAAGGAGACTCCATTATAGGTATGAGTGAGGAGTATAGATGTTATATCAATGTTTTTTTATCTAAGAGGATTTAAGCTAACCATTTGTAATGAAATCCTTCAAATGGAACCTCTCAAGGCTTAAATAATCATATTTTATTAAAAATCTGTCATTTCAACAAAAATCAACATCTCTAAAAAATTGTAACCCACTATTGTGGGGTCACCCTAGGAATAAAGATAGCATAGATCAAGACACCATAATAGTTGGTCTCCGTCTTTAGTTCATATTACTGACCAAATGGTTTATGTTTCATTAGCTCATGAAATATGGGGATTTGAAAGATTTTAATAAAATATTTTCATGATAACGTATATTATTTAAGTTGACGTTGCACAAATTTATCTACTTCGTGCACTTGTGGACTACGAGGATAGCGATAAAGAAGAATCCCCTCCCATGACCTGCCTTATTCACTTATCCTCGAACATAATAACACACTTTATTATGTTCGAGGTTGAGTGAGTAATGCATGCCATAGGAGGGGATGCTTCTTTATCGTTGTCCTCGTAGTCCACAAGTGTGTGAAGTAGATAAATTCATGCAACTTCAACTTAAATAATATATGTTATCATGAAAATATTCTATTAAATTCTTTCAAATCCCCATATTTGATGAGCTAATGAAAGGTAAACCATTTTGTCAGTAATATGGACCAAAGACGGAGACCAACTATTATGATCTCTTGAGATTTATTATCTTTAGTGTGCCTGTCCATCAGAATTTTGACGCACCTGAGAACTATTTTGATGGGAATGTCATACTACTGACGTGATTACCATTGGAGATGTTACTAGACAATCATTGGGGATCCTTCATTGCGATGCCCATTGTCGATGAAAATGTTTTAGAAATGACGGGTTTACCATCGAAAATACCACTGGACAACCATTGGAAATGCTCAATTTTTTACACCAATTTTCAATGGTGATGCTATACTAGCGATGGATTTTCCACCGCAAATGTCACTACACAACCGTTGGAGATGATACATTTTTACGTCCAGTTTCAATGGCGATATTATACCATCGACGGATTTACCATCGACAATGTCACCGCACAACCTTCGGAGATGCTGCATTTTTTACGCCCATTTTTTATGACGATGCTATAATACTGATAGGTATACTGTCATAAATTTCACTAGATAACCATCGCAGATGCTATACTTCTAACAGATATACCATCAAAAATATTATAATAAATTATGTATTTGTGTTTTTCTTTCTGTCGGAAAGGCGAAGGTTACTATTTTTATAGCAAGTTTTGTTGAAATAACTCTGATGATGAGTTTCATCAAATATTCAATAGATAGGCATTGAATATCTGATAGATAGGTGACAAAATTAGTCCTTAAATGTACTAGTCCATAGAATAAAATTTTGAAGGCCAAGGATGAAGTGGAACAAACTACACTAGTAGTTATCCCCGAGAAAGATGTCAAAGGAAAAGGAAAAGGTGTACACTCAGATGATAAGATCTTTCTACACCAAGGCGAACTAAAGAGCCTATACATATATCTGACATTGAGTAGCCAGAAGATGAGACATATGAAAAAGATTTCTATCATGCTGGATACATCGAGGAATAAAAAGAGAATAATCCCAAGTAGTTAGTTATTAATAGGAAAGTTGAAGTGCTAATTGAAGACATCATTGAAGAAGATCCCAATGATGAGGAACAATAAGATGAAGATATTAATATTCCTACAAAAAGCACCAAGAAAGAAAAAACTACTGAGGAAGCTATAGCATTAATATCGAGTAACTTACCTATTTTGGTACAAGCCATAGATATTGCTACTCAAGAGTAACCCAAGGAGAACACACATGTGAAACAAAAAGACACTACCAAAGAATAGGGTGAAAAAGGTAACAAAGAGACCACCGAGCCTGAAAGAAAAGAGGCAAAAGTTAAAGGAATCGAAACTGATACAAATGTAGATGAATCTACAATAGGTACAAGGCCAAAACCCCAAGGACCTCATATGAAGGGAACATCAAAAGGGAAAGACAAAGAGGAAAGCATCTCCATCGAGAAAACAAAGTCTAATCTAGAGATGAAAGCTCTAGTTCCATTTGGACAATCTCCTACATCAAGAAAATAGGAGAAGAAAAAGAAAAAGAAATATGGTAAAGGTCTGGTCACTTTAGATGAAGTCATTGAGATACCTTAATGTGACCCGAGAACCTTAGACCCCAAATCTCTTAGGAGATATGGATAACTTTTCACAGTGAAAGCAACTTCTAAGGAGAAGGTGAGACAAGAGAGTAAGCACACATAGGTGCTAGAAGATGTTAGAGAGATTTTAATGTAGGTTGTACATGATGTCAATGTTGATGAGAAAACTCCCATCATTGACCATCTTTCAACTCTAATCAGATACATCAACTCTCCTAACATTGACGCTGAAAAGAAAATTGAGGAGAGTTGAATCCAAAATTCAATTCAAGATTGCAAAGAAAATCAGCCAAGTAGTGGCAATGCATAAGGTGAAATTATCTAAAACCATAAATGAAATTGAGATTATTATTCAACAGATAATCACCACTTTGAAAAATATTTGGACTACCAAGATCTTCATTGCAAAGATAACCAAAAAGCTCAAGCAATTAGATACTGATCTGCAAAAGAGTACAAAAACCTTGCACACAGACCCCAATGCATTTAAATAATATTATGAAAAAGTAAAGCATATACATGGGTTAAGGAATGAGTTAAGAAGAGAAGTGGACAAAATGAAAGACCAAACAACCGAGATTCAAGAAGAGTTGTTACCACACATTGAGGTGATGTTGAGACATGTAAAGAAAGCTAAAGATCTAGTAGCTACTCTTGAGCTATTTATGGTAGATCACATATTTGATATGCATGCACAAGTTGGTTTAGAAAACATTTTCTTAGAGAATTTGAAAGAGGAATGGGAAAACCTCTTCGCCAACTTGAAGAAAACCCATCAACACATTTTTGATAAGCTATAAGTATATACATTTTGGCACTATTCCAAAAAAGGGGGAACATATGTATACTGAAAAGGGAGGAAAAAGGGAGAAGATATGTATATATGCATACTTATTGGGACACATAGACATGGGGAGTTTACAATTTTGAGTATACTTTTTTGAAGTTTTGAAATTTTGAGTAAAGGCATACATATGTGTTTTTGTCACTAATGCCAAAGGGGGAGAATGTTAGTTATATGTTGTCATTAGTGTCACACATAAAATCAGTAAAGGAAACAAATAGGCTATTTGGTCAACACACAAAGGATAGGTACCGAGAAGAGCACAAGATAGAATGCCATAGGAATTGAGCATAGGCTTGACCGAGCAGTCACACCGAGTATAGCTCTAACTGAGCATTCATATATACCAAGCGTCATTAAATTACTGAGTGATAAATGGAGTGTATACCGAGTAAAGAAGGAATGACATTGAAGCTTCTAAAGGCACATAATAAAAGGGAAATGGTTTATAAATATCAAGGTGAAGATTAAACTCGACTGCAATCTTTAAATGATTGATGATCCCTATTTAATGATGTTTTAGGTTATTCATTTGGATCGTAGATCTTAGGTTTTCTATATGATTCCATAACCCTAGTTAGTTCAAATCATTTTGATATAAGAACAATCAAGATGTCATTTTGACGAGGAATGCACGTCAAGTAGCTGCATATACAAACATCTAAAGATCAGACAGGGTTGCGAGTCTAAAGCACAAATAGAGAAAAACATTTTTAGGGTTACTAATTAATCCCTCCCCTCTCAGTAACTCACCTTTCCATAATGCCAACATGGGTATGCATGAGACAGATTCTTGGATGAAATCCATGAATGAAGAGATGGCAATATTCAAGAAAAATACTACATGGGATTTGGTACCTTTCCCTGAAGGACAAAAATATGTCAAATGTAAATGGGTTTTCAATAATAAATTACGTCTGTATGGTAGTGATAAGAAGTATAAGACATATTATTCATAGGTGGAGGTTATTGACTATGGTAAAATATTCTCTCATGTAGCTAAGGTAACATCCATTCAATTCCTATTATCACTTGCAATAGATTATGAATAAGTATAAGACATATTATTTATAGGTGGGGGGAATTGACTATGGTAAAATATTCTCTCATGTAGCTAAGATAACATCCATTCAATTCCTATTATCACTTGCAATAGATTATGAATTTGAAGTTGAGAAAATGAACATGAAGACAAAGTTCCTTCATGGTGATTTGGAGGAGTAAATTCACATGTCACAGCCAGAGAATTTAGTTGAGAAAGGCAAAGAAAACCTTATTTGTAATTTGAAGAATTCTCAATATGGTTTGAAATAGTCTTGGGGTAAAAGCACAATCAGGTGTCACCTTTTAGGCTAACTTATCAGCACAATTGAATTTTAGTATTTCTAACTAAAAATTAATTTTGGTCAAGCATATGGTCTAGCTACATTCATTATAGCTAGGTTAGATAAGTTTTTTAACTTTTCCAATTGGACATATCTATTAAATGCATGTTTTATACCACTTTGGGTCCAATTACCATAAAAATAAAATTATTTCATAAAATTGGCATTTCGATAACTCCTAATCTTTTTAATGATATTTTTTTAAAAATAAAAAAATACCCTTTTGTAGAGATCAGAGTCAACAATATCCTCATATAGATTTTATAGTATTTAAATTAGACATAGTTTATTGTAATTAAAAAATATTGCAAGTAGGTATTTTAACAGTCAAGCAGATGTTGATTTGGAGAAAGAAAAAAATACTAAATCATATTAAATAAATTTGAAAAACATATGGTGCACTAGAGGAGAGAGTCATCTTCAAGAATATATATTTCTTTTTTTTATTATCGTATAATTTTTATGAAAAATATGTTACGAGATGAAAACTGTCGATTTCAGTGAGTTGGATTTTTAATTGTTATAAAAGAGAAAATATAGGTCACAAACCAATTTTTATTTCTTCATGCACTAGCTATATATGTCATCTATGACATATTTTGAAATTAGGGGAAAAAATGTTTATTAACATATAATTTTTTGGTTGGAACTAGACCCCTAATTTTCTGCATTTTTCAGCAACTGAAAAATCATCTTTAAAAATTAAAAAAACATATCAATTCTTATTCAAATTTTTTTTTAAAAATATTAATCATAAACTTCATCCATTTTATCACATTTAACTAGTTTACATCATCTTCAAATTCCAAACATTAATGTCATTTTTATACTATTGAAGTTGAACAACTTTGATTTTGTTAGCCTCTTCCTTTGTAAAAGGGTGACAGCTTATTGTGCTTTTACCCCTTGTAGAATGTGGTATCAAAATTTTGACACCTATGTGTTCTCTTAAGGATTTTTGAGATCTAAATTTGACCACTATGTATATTAAAATTTTTAAAATGGTCACATTCTTATCATAATCTTCTATGTGGATGATACGTGTTGTTTATTGAAAATCATAAAAGAATGATTTTAGGTTTGAAATCTTAGTTACTAGTAAGTTTCAAATGAAAAATCTAGGTGGAGTAAGATATATTCTTGGGATTGAGAACATTAGAGATAGAGCTAGTAATTTTTTTTGGATTTGTTAGAGAAAGTATGTGTAGACTAGGATTTGAGAGTGTACCTAAACCTGTTTTGAAGGTCAAAGACAAACAAACATCATAGCATATTATCAAATCAAATTTAAAGGTAAACAAACTAAAATCAAAGCCACCTCAGTTTAAGCTTAAAACGGATGCGCCCATGCACCGTTTGATATGCTTAGATATAGAGGGATGTGGGTGTGCAAACTCAAGCACTTGGAGCATGCAAGATAAATGATGATTTGAGGTTAATGAAGACCCAAAATGACACAAAATAGGTATGAGGAACCTATTTTGCCTCAAAGGCCTCAAGAACACACAAATATGCAAAGCTAAATAAATGAACTAAGATTAAAACAAGAAATGAATCTATGTTAATCCATTTAAGCTAATTTAGATGTGATTTAAGCTTGAAAATGATCTAAAAATGATAAACTTATGCTTATGCTAAAATGAAAATGGCATTATAACTTTGCTATTGAGTTTGAGAGTTGAGAGATGATTTGCCTTAGGAAGTGAGGGTATTTATAGGATTTCTAAGGCTTGGGGTAGGAGGAATGAATGGCCAGGATTGAAATCCTTAAGAGAGGCCAAGATTCACTCAAAGGGAAGCACATGGATTGTGCTAGTTCTCAGCCAATCAGGAGGTGACACATGTCACAAGGTGAGTGGATGAAGGGAAGGGCAAAGAGGAGTCAACAAAGGGGGCTCCAAGCTCATAACTCTCCAAATAAATGCTTGTAAGAGCAATGAATGGGCTTTAAGAGGCTTTGAAGACTTTGGGAAAGCAATAAATGCTTTGTGGTTGAGATATTTGTAAGGAAAGACTTTGCTTTGGTTTAGGAAAGTCTTAAGCTTGGTTAGGATTGCACAAAGGTTTAAGGTTAGGATTAGGATGGGTGAAGAGGGTGGATTTGAGAAGATTCTAGAAGAGTCTAGATTTCTCCTTAGTTTCATGGAATAAAAGGTTATTCATTCCAAAAGCTTAAGTCTTAGGAATATTTATTAAAATATTTTCAATAAATATGGAAATTAAATATTTAACCTTAATTAAATATTTAACCTTGGGATTAGGGTTAGAAAAGATGGGATTAGCCTTTTAATCGAAATTAAGAAGGGATTAGAAGATTTTGGAAGAGGTTAGTGGTCTTAAGGAAATTGGCCAAGTTTGGGATAAAAAATAAATTAAAAATAAATTAATTTATTTTTGAAGTTTTTGGGCAATTTATTAATTAAATAATTAATAAATTAGGGATAATGTCTAAATGACATTTTTAGGCTAGATTCCTTAATTAAAGATTTTTAATTAAGAGAGAGGGATTTAATGCCATAAAAATAAATTAATTAATTAAATAATTAATTAATTAATAAATGATGATGTCATCAAGGATTTTCAGAAAATAAAAATAATTTATTTTCTGAAGGATTTTTCGGTGTCTACAGTATGTTAACTCCTTTTGGAAATATTCAACATGACAACTTGCAAGCAATTTGTTGTTCTAGTGTTACAGGGGAAAAATATCTTTAAGAAGGATTGTCCAAAATATCCTACTAAGATGGAGGACATGTCTAAAGTACCTTATATGGGTGTTGTTGGAAGCTTGATGTATGATATGGTCTTTACAAGGACAAATATTGTTTGACAAGTGGGAGTCCTTAGTTAGTATATGGAAGATCCTCATAGGGTGCATTAGGATGTATTTAACAGAATGTTCAAGTATCTGAGGGGTAAATCTAAGTATTCCATATGTTTTCATTGTAATTCTACTGCAACTCAAAATTCAATTTGCATTTGTCGATACATGTGGATTTAAATTGGGAGGTGAAATTGATAGAAAAAGATCAAATGGTGGATATATTTTCATGATGTTTAGTGGTACATTTAGTTGAATGAGTAAGTGACAAATTGTAGTTTCTTTGTCCACTAAAGAAGAAGAGTACATGCAAGATACTCATGCTTGCAAAGAGGCCCTTTGGCTTAAGAGATTGTGTCCTAATATTGGTTTTAATGCAAGTTAGATTACTATTTGTTGTGACATCCAAAGTGCTATTTTTTTAGCGAAGAATCCTACTTTTTATGTGAAAACAAAGCATATTCATGTATAGTTTCATTTTGTTCATGATATGGTGGAAGATGGAAAGGTAAAGTTGGAAAATATTAATAATTTGGTGAATGTTGTAGATGCATTGATGAGTCCATTAAGCATTGATAAGTTGAGATGGTGTGTTTATTCTAAGGGCCTTGGGGCCTTGACTCAGTGATAGAGTTTTGACTCTTGACATGTATTTTACTAGTGGTAGAATGTTGGGATTATGGTGTCTTAACTTTAGATTCCAAACATGATATTTTATTTATTTATCTTAATCCACTTCGGCGGGCCTAAAATTAAGGAGCTAGTGTCATAAGTTTCTATGTTTAATTTATGAGAAATTTATATAATGATTATGGAAACTACTAGTTCTATTGAAGAGTTCACTTTGACAAGTGGTGTGAGGTAGGTGTTTCATATGTGAAGGTGACCATTATGGATGAGTTAATATTTTTTGCATTGGAAGTTTCTATGTGCAATGTGTCATTGGGTTAGCAAATTGACATCACATACCTCTTTAGTATTAGAGATGCTTTTGGAAACCATGGTCACTTTCCACTTCCGTTGAGCTCTATAAATATGTACCTACTTAGTGTATTGTAACGATTGGATATCCTCTAAGGAGTGTTTATGTGTTGGATATTCTCTAGAATTCTCTTCTATTGTATTTTCTTTTGATGAGTACTGGCTCAAGGGATTTTATTGTAAATAATATAATATAATACAATTCGATCTAGCTTTTGGAGTGTGGGTTTTTCCCCGTAAGGGTTTTCCCACATATATTAGGTGTTGTGAGTTTATTTTTTTAAATATGATTTTTCATATATTTATTTAGTTTGCAATAGTTTAAGGGTTTATAAGAAATTTGTGTATCTCTCATGTTAGATTTAGCATTTGGAAGTGTTTTTTCGCACTCGACTTCCTTTTACAGATGAAAGGAATCTGAATTTCTACGAACGTTTCATGATAGTTATTGATGACATGGTTCTGTTCATATTTTCTCTCTTCTTTCTTCACCCGACCAAAAGAGGTGACAAAGATTTCCTGAAAAAAATAAAATGCAAAAGAGCTCGTCAAGGATGGAATTCAATTAAAACCTGGATTAGATAAGATCAGGTTTGATAACTTTTCAGACACTCTTTTCCTTCCGAAGATTGTAATATCACACACTTACAGAGAAGTAATGTTGAGGAATTTGTTGGCGCTAGATTTTAACGATGCAATCGGTCTAAACATGTGACACGGTACATCGAGTTGATAGACTGCTTGAGATCAACATGCCATAGGGCATTTCCCTACTTCGAATGTTCAATGTCATTAAATGAATGACATGATGATCAATGATGAGTACGTGTCAAAGATGTGGGATGACATGGCAAAGCCTAGAATTTTTGTAGGGTTTTTGGAGAACGCGCAAGACTTGAAGGCTAGTATCAGGGAGATACAAATCAAGAATTATTTTAAGACCAATCTTTGAAACGCGTGAGCCGAGTTATACAAATCAAGAACTATTTTAAGACCAATCTTAGGATTCCTAGCTACAATGTGTGCTCTGGCGTTGACCATGATACAAACGTACATTTCCCTTAGAGAATATCGAAACAAAGATGAGTGGACATAGATTAATTTCATATATCTTTGTATGTATGATCATGATTAGCTTGATTCGTCAAATGCTATTAATTTCATGTTATTGTAAACATCATTTTGAAGTCCATTATAGAGTGAGGGTGAATGGTAATTCTGTATTTGATATTATTTTATTTAAATGAGATTAAGATAATGGGTGTATTAGATTTTATATTCTTATTATTTAATTGTAATTCGATTTATTTTTCAATTTATTTTTTAATGAATATGACTTATTTTTATTTTATTCACTTTACACTTTAACGTATATAAATATTTAAAGATTGATATTTTAAAAATTAATCATTTTAAAATACAATGAGCAAGTATAGTTAAATTATTCAAAAGATAACATATTTGTTCATTAGTCCCCTTAAAAATTATATTAAAATATTTAGAATTGAAAAATAGTAAATTTAATTTAAAATAATTAAATGACTAAAATTATTAATATATAAATAGAAGATGACCATCAATTTAAATCTCATATATATTTTTTATTGATGACCATACAATTGAACGTTTATTATACTAATAATGAAAAAAAATTACCTTTGCAAATTTAAATGCTATACTGTTAGGGAGTTTAAACATTTTTAAAAAGGTGGCTAAGAGAAGTGGTGGTGTAGGGGGGTGGAAGTTATTATTTTTGAGTTGGCCGAAATAACGAGTTATTATGGAGGACTTTGTATTAAATGCGGGTGTGAACGAAGGATTGGTTTTAATTCTTAAACCCAAAGAATTTCATTGCCAATTGGTGCGAAAGAATTCAGAGGAACTGGTGTGAGGATAGTTGCAGACCTCTCAGTTCTTGAGAAAATGGAGACATCTTTCAGAGTTAAGGCGTCAAAATAGAAAAATCCATTTTTTGGGCCAGTAATGCAGAAGAGGCTCGATGGAATGTAACTTCAGGGATTATTGGCTCACCAAGAGTGTTCTTCTCATTTTGTGAGTTGTTTTTTATCAGCTTAATAACCAGAATAGAACAAACACGGATGTTTACTCAGTTAAAATGGCATGGGACTCTAGTTGGTTGAGCTGATGGAAATTATAAAGAAAATAATTGAAGCCGTAGTACCAGAAGAATTTCTATTTGGGATGGATTCTATTCTAGAATGGGCAGAGCCTGGTAAGGGTTTGTAATTTAGTGAATGTTTTGAGAATGAAGATGAATTGGGTGATCGAAAGATAATTCCGTTTATTTGGATGCTCAATGAATGCAATAAAAGGAAGCATTTCAAGGAAGCAAAGAGGGGCTGGATGACATTTAAAATTCTTCTAGAGCTGACATGGGTAGAATATGAGTTGGAGGTACTGAAGAGAATGGCGGGGATTGAAGAGGTGCAGGTTCCACAATGGAAAAGGTTGATGATTAGGCGAATGGTCGACAGAATAAATGTTGCCTAACAACAAAGATGAGGGTGGATGATACGACAACAATCAATCAAACATCTTGAGTTTTTTTTGGCAGAAAATAGGTGAATTTTCTCATTTGGTTGCTCTCTAATGTTTTTTTTCCAGGTTTTTTGCAGACTTCCTTATGGGGTATTAGTAAAGCTTAAAATATTGAAGTTGTAATAGTGTTACTTTTTTTTTAATTCATTGCAAAACAATTGTAAATGCCAATGAAAGAAGGGTTATGGTTCGGTTTGAATAGATAGATGATGTAATAGACTGTAATGGTACTATGGTTTAGATGTCAAGTAGTTGGAAATGGTAAATGATTATGGATGTGTAGTTAGAACATAACGATTTTATTAAGTGATAATTTGCTGATAAATTAATAAAATAATCATTATAGATTAAAAAAATTAAAAATAATTTTGATGAATTGATGAATGATTTATCCTAATTAGAGACAATAAAATGATAAACTATTCTCCTTTTGAAATATAATTGATTGCTATATTTTTTATTTAATTAGAAAATATAACCATTCTAATAAAATTGTATTCTTTACTTTTTATTTAATAATGAAAAGAAATATTATAAATTAATAAAATTTGAAAATCTTTAAATTCGCTTTTTTTCCTCCAATGTTGTCTCATGCCACTAGAAAGTTGTCTAATTCTTGTAAAAAATGGACAACTTTTTTGCCCCTAGGAAAATATGTTTGGAGTTGAAAATGAACCGATTCCAAGTAGAGACGAGTTCCTCGGTGGTAAGTTCATCTACAAAAATTTACAATTGAAATGAAGATGTATAGGTTGAAATGACATTCTATGTGAATCTTACTTCTTCTGCACACATATTTGCATTTGTTTTCTCTGGCTTTGTCACTTGCAAAACCCATTGCTGAAATTTGTTTCTGCTTCTAGGCATTCAGGGGAGGCAGGCTTATGTAGGACTCATTATGGAAATTTATTTGTGCTTTGAGGAATTCATGGGAGGTGGGATTATGTTTTAATATTAGTAATCACCAGTGTCTTCACAATTTTTGGATTTGCACTCTTAGCAAGTTTATGTTGTTTAAAAATATATGCTTCAATGATGTTTATTGAGGCACTTTGCCTAGCGAAGAAGAATACTTTATGTTTAAGAGTAGGCACAACCATACAATCATGATTGAGAATAGATCTATAAGAATTTTGATTATGTTAATGGATCCATGGAAAGTGTGAGTTGTTTCTCTTCATTTTTTTTATGAATAAGGGGTCAAAGCGGAAGGATTGTATTAATTTAAAAGAAAACATATAGATAGTTTAGGTGATAAAAGTAGAAAAAATTTGTAGCATTAAGAGTGAGCATGACCAAAACCTAACCGACATTATTCAGGACCACCAACTAAAACCTAAAAACACTTATCCAACCTATAGAAACTTAACACAAATAACAAAAAATAATCTTTTCAAAGCTTGGCAGTAGATACTAATCTGAAGTAGAAGTGGAGTCATTCTCCAAACTGCTTCTCGAAGCAGAAGTGTCTTCCTTGACATGATTATTAGAATGTGTCCTAGTAGAGTTCTCTTGGTACAAATTTCTCTCATTTGAATCACCCTGAGCTTCCTTGCCAACCTTGTCCTCATCATCAACATCTTCTTCTTCATGATCAACCAAATCCTCAACCTCATCTTCCTCAACCTCAGCCTCGCCAGGTTCTTCTTCCTCTGCATCTAACGAGTCCTTAGTCCCAAGCCCGTCCAATTTTTCATCATACCTGTACTTGAAAACCCAGTCCAAGTCCTCATCCAAACCATCTCCATAGGGCTCGTCCAAGCCTTCTTCGATACCCAAGAATCAAGTAAGGAATTTCATTCCTTTCTTCATCATAGATATCCTAATGGGTTAAGTCTCTCATTTGCAACTCCATAAAATGAAAATCCTTCTAGGAGGGCCACCGTAAAAGTTGTGCCTTGTGCTAGAGCTAAATCCAAGAAAAGTAGAACGAATAGACATAATAATTACAAGCTCCCAGGGAAAGGAAGTAGTTAAGTCCAAGTCAACATTCACAATGGCTCCATGGAGACCTAGGAGATAGTTATCCACAAAGAAGTGCCTATAGATCTCCTTTGCCAGATTCTTATGAACCCTTACCACCAAAATACTAGCCAAGAAACTAGCACAAATATCTATGTTCACTCTATATCTATGGTTTAAAAAATATAAAATTGGTACCCAATACTTTCCTAACTACATGTAAAACCAAGTGATGATGGAATTTGCAGACCTCCTCCAATTTTGAAGTGTTAATAGGATGATCAAATACAATTTTCTTCACATCTACACATAGCTTGAGAAGAGAATCCATTTGAGCATTAGTTGAGAAGAACTCACAACATAAGAAATGAATATCAGCTCCAAACAAAAGGAAAAAGAAACTCAACACCTCATGAATTTTTTTATCACTCATCTAGCGTAAGGTTGCAAACAATCCTATATAATCATCAAGGCTAAACATAAACTTGTCCTCACTTCTAAATTTTGTCTCATCACCTTACTAACCAAAAAAGTGATGGTTATAAGATATCTAAAATTGTAGCTAACTAAAATAGAAACCTTCCAAAAATGCTGAGGGGATAAGATCCAGAGTTTGAAATGGAGGGATTGCCAGAAAAGAGGTAGATTCAAAAATATTTGACAAAACAAAACAACTTACTTCTGATACAAGACATCCAACCCGTGACCTCCAACTGCATTATAATTAACTACCATACTGCTCCAACCCGAAGAAGAAGCCTTTAAGAGCTTTCTCAAAAACTCCCAAAAAGGAGAAAAAATTGGCCAACTTTATGACAGATCCAAATCCAACAAATCCCCAAAAGTACTATTGTTTGATCGAAGAGGTTACTGTGAGATCACAATTTGAAAAAAGAAAGGATTTCATTTATAGAAAGCAACTATGAGTACAAAATATCCAAAAGAAGAAGAAAAACTATGTTGATGAAGACAACTACCACAAAAATTGACCAAGTGACTTGATTTGACCGAAACTATCTGTACCTATTACTATCGGTACAAGAGTGTTGAAAGGACATCTCAAATTTTAAGAACTTATGGAATGGTTAATTGGGCCTCCTCCTCATCTCGAATGATCTTAAGATATTCTCCATGGGAAAATTTATTCACCAACTCATCTACCAAGTAATTCCCTTCACAGAATATGTGATTGACCATTATACATTCAAATTTCTTTATCAAATTTAAATTAACATGCAAAGTATCTTGGAGACACCAATTTTGTGTAGATCCTAACCTTATAGTATTTAGAGTGATCATCGAATCCCCTTCAATCTCTAGTGTATCGAAGCCCAGTTCATATGCAATTGACAAACCAAAAAGAAGATCTTTGAATTATTCCATATTGTTAGTACCTATCTCCAAAAGCCTTGACAATTTTTCTAATACCTTTCCATCACAAGAGTGAATAATGCATCTAGCACCAGATGGACCTAGATTACCTTTAGAGGCCCCATTAAAATTTAATTTGAACCTACCTGGAGATGGAGTGGACTAAACTCAAGTAGCTCTAAGAATTGTATTTTCTTTCAAACCTCTTCCTAACATAGTGGGGGTTTTAAGACCGAACCAACTCTTTAACATCATATCATCCCAACTAGTATAAAACTTATGTTGAGTAGATTGAGCTTGGACACAAGCATTTATTACTTCTACTATGGAAGCTTCTATTTTATTAAGGACAAAAGTTTTATCCATACATTTTCCTTGAAAAATCCTTATGTTTATTTCCTTCCATAATTCCTAGATCAAGATAGATGGAGAGATAATCCATAAATTTCCACATAGACTTCCCCCAAAATGCATGGACCAAGAGGTAAAAAGAGATAGGATTTCACTTGGGAGAGTAGATGACCAACCTAATTTTGCACATAACCATTTCCAACACTCATTAGAAATTGGACATGCTAACAATAGATGATTTGTGTCTTCTTCACTAGTATATCACAAGGAGCGCCTTGAAGGGCTAGAATAGGCCTTCTTCAAAAACTAGTCAATAGTGAGAATTTTGCTCTAAAGAGGTGCCCAAGAAAATAGCCTTACTTTTGGAATAAAAACTTTACTCAAGCATAATTGTAAGTGAAGCTTAGACGTGTGTTTGTGAGAAGAAACTCATGATAAAATCGTATAGCCATCCTTCACATTATAAATCCTATATTTTGCACCATTCCATATTATTTCATCCTAGTCCTGTTTTATTAGAAATAATCTATCTTTAAGAAGCTTCTTCAATTTTTCTAGCTCCAACAGATCTAAACTAAGTTTTGAAAATTTTCTCCACTAATAAGATCCATCTATCAAGTACAATAGAGCAGGGATTTTGTAATCTCTAACCAAAGAACCCCACAAATCAGTACATACTTGACTAATTCTATTCGGGCCTAGCAACTGATAAATACTAGGGAGAGCACCACAAGAATCATCTCAAAACTGAGATTTTATTCTATCCTTAATATTTTGAGCAATATTGTTGTCCACAATATCTCTTGACTTAGCAATGAGTTCCAAATTATGGACCCTCTAGGGAGTTCTTTAATTCAAAAAACCTCTATCTCATTATTGTTAAGAAAGTACTTTCCCCTGATGATTCTAACCCATTTAAGATTCTCTTCCTTGAGAATTTTCTAGTGAAGTTTGGCCTCAAGGGCTTGATTTTTAATTCTTGTACCCCTCCCTCCACTGGTCTACAAATCTTATCCCATGAAATGAGAGAAAATTTTCTATTAGTGTTTGTACCCTGCCAAAAGAATTTTCTAAGTTTCTTGACAATATCCATGTAGCACCCCATGGGTAGAGCAATACAAGACATTAAATAGATAGGGATTGTTGCCAGCATAGCTTTGATCATCACAACTCTACCTGTGCAGGATAACCATTTTGATTTATATGAATCCATCCTTCTGTACAATCTTTCAATAATAAGTTTCCAAACTAAAGATGTTCTCAGAGATTTGTTAATTAGAATACTCAGATAAGAACATGGGAGAGAACCAGTCTTAAATGTCAATACTTTTTCTATTTTCTATTGTATTTTCTTCTTTGTGTGAAGAAAGAAGATCAAGGATTTATATTTATTAGCTACTTCTCCTAAAGCCAATGCATAATTGTCAAGAACTTTTTTAATGTATAAAATCTCCCTAATGATGCCTTTCCAAAAGAGAAGAATGTCATTAGCATATCGTTGATGGGTTACTGCCTTGACAAAAGGGGTAATTTCCACACCCTTAATTATATCTTGACTCTGAAGACTCATTAATCTACGGCCCAGAGCTTCTGTCATGATAATGAATAAGAAAGGGGATAAAAGGGCCTCCTTGTCTAATTTCATTAGAACTTTCAAAAAAACCTTGGGGAGAGCCATTGACAAGAATGGATAATTTCATAGTAGAAATACAATAGAAGACAAGATTAATCCAAGCATTTAAGAAACCAAAGTTCTCCATGTATTTTGCTAAAAACCTCTAGTTTACCTTATCATAAGCCTTC
Source organism: Chamaecyparis obtusa (assembly GCA_027943335.1). Taxonomy (NCBI): domain Eukaryota; kingdom Viridiplantae; phylum Streptophyta; class Pinopsida; order Cupressales; family Cupressaceae; genus Chamaecyparis; species Chamaecyparis obtusa. Next base: position 154,874 of record BSBK01011982.1, read on the forward strand.
TTAATGTCTAATTTGATAATCATGCTTGCTTGTTTATTACATTGAATGCAATGAATAGCCTCCTAAGATATGATGATGCCATCCAAGATTGATCTTCTTGGCATAAATCATATTTTCTCCTCCACAATAATCTTACCCAAGACTAGTTTTAATCTATTTGCTAAAGTTTCAGAGAACAATTTATAAATGGTATTACATAAAGCTATCGGTCTGAACTCATCCATGCAATTAGGTTGTTCCTTCTTGTGAATTAAATAAATTAAAGTTTTATTAATTTTTTATAAGAATCTACCTGAGGAACAAGTTTCCTCCAATGCCTCTATGAGTTGATTCCCCAATACATTCCAATAATGTAAAAATAAATTGGGACGAAAACCATCGGGCCCTGGAGCTTTGTCTAGAACCATGTGTGAAAATATTTGTATAATTTCAATCTCGGTAAATTTATATGTCAACATTTGATTGTATTCATCAGTTATAATCTTAGGGATGTTAGCCAACAAGCCAACCTGGGTGTTGAGATGAGAACTCTCTGAATGATTCAACAAATTTGAATAAAATTTAACTCTTTCCTTCTGAATCTCTTTTTGATCTTGAAGAAGGTCTCCCTCAGCATTATAAATTTGATGAATCATGTTCACACTCCTCTGATGTTTGGTGCTAGAGTGAAAGAAATTGGTGTTTATATCTCATGCTTCCAACCAAGTTTTCTTAGATTTTTGTTTCCATAAGATTTCTTCTTTGGCTAAAATATCCTCTACATCCCTTAGCAGAACTTTTTCTAAGTCAAAAAGGTCCTTGTTCATCCCGAACTGCATGATGATTTCATTCAAGTCCTTAATCTTTTTGTCAATCTCTAATTTTGAAGAGAAAATGTTCTTGAAATGGGTTCTATTCCAAATGAGAAAATTTTGTTTGATGAATTTAAGTTTAGACACGAAACAAAACAATTTTGATCCCTTAAATTTGCATTATGATCACCAGTCTGAGATTAGGTTAACAAAATTTTCATCCTTAAGCCACATATTCTCAAATTTAAATGGGTAGAGGGGAGGCTTATCTTCCCCCAAATTATCCAACTAAATGGGAAGTTGGAGATATGGATGCTTTAAAGACAAATGGAAAGATTGTTAGAGCTCCTCTGAATAAAAATCTATCCAATTTTTCTAAAATGTTGTTTGGCCCTAATATTCTATTCGACCAAGTGAATGAACCATTCTTAAGATCTATCTCCAATACATTCTTTGATTGTAACCAATACTTGAAATCGGTTTGGGATTGGGATTCCCATTGAGAGCCTCCCAATTTGTCTAATGGATGAATAATGGTATGAAAATCACCCCCAAAATAGAATTACCTTTTGGTCATGTTGAAAAGCATCTGGTAAGCTCCTCCAAAACTTCTAGTTTCTTTCTTTTGAGGATTGGGCCATATACATTCACAATATAGAAGTTAAGATTGGATGCTAAACTTTTGATTTTTCACCTTATCCAATTTGAGCTTCTCTCCATATTCGAGTAAGATAAATGTCTTGGATTCCACATAATAGCCATTCTTCCTGATGAACTGATATACTCAATCCCATCCACATTCCAATCTCCTAGAAACTTGGTGAAATTGGATAATTCTTCCCAACTCATTTATTTTTCCTGTAAAAGAACTACCTCAACTTTAGAAGATAAAATGCAGCATTTAACCACTCACTTCTTGTTAGGGGCATTAAGACCCCTAACATTCCATGATGAGATTTTTATTGTGACTTGGGAAGGAACTCCCCCTTCCCTACTTGTAAGTATGCTATAATTTTGGTTTGTTCATATTCCTCCCCATCTTTAGTTTTTAAATTTAGAAGAGATTATCTGCCTTTTCTTTTGACCGCTCCACAATCTAGAAGAAAAATCTTTGATGAAGATTTCTAGAAGCCTAAGTTATTAAAATAGTTATTGGATGAAATAATTGGGGGAACTGTTATGGGTTTTCTTTCAATAGGATTATTCAAAGGGTGCTCCTCCATTTTATCATTAAAAAAGGAAATGCCTTCGATATCATTCAATCTCTCTTCCTCCTCATCATAGTGTTCTTCTAGAAGTCTTTCAAAAAATGAAAGTGAATTAGCCTTATTATCCGAAGATTTATTTTTTGCACAACCAAAGATTTCATAAACTACATGAAGCATAGGAGAGATTGGAGACTCTAACTTCATGTCCTCTATTAGATCTTTTGGCAATTTCTTCAAGAAGGATCCCTGACTTCTTTCTCTTCATTTGTTAAATAGGTATGGATAATTTAAATGAAGGCTTCAATTTTCCCCATTCCCTTTCAACTTAAGGCATCTCTTCAAATGTTAGTTTCTATAACCAAATTCAGATTTTTTGTAAGAAAACATTTCAAGAGTAGGTTGACTTTGATTTCATACTTTGTGCCTTTTTGAATGGTTGTTATCACAACAAGTGAATTTTATTGTCATTGGTCTGCAATTCTTTTGGGCTCATTCAAATATTAGAATAAAATCATTTTATTTGTTTGTGTTAATGTAGGGGTTGCAACTTTTATTTTATCAAGCAAGAAAAGCTCACTTTGTCTTTTATACTCATCTAGTCTTAGTCTAATGCCATTGTCAAAGAGGTTTCTTTCAGATTTATCAAAATGGAGATATTTCATTGTGCATGCATTGTTCACTTTCAACATTGGAGGACTTTTATAGAAAATTTCTCAAGGTTCCTCGATTTCCTAATCAACATTTTATAGAATTTGATAGTGGGATTTGGCAATAGTAGAAATGCAGCAATATCATCAATATCTAAAGAAGTGAATGCATGGAAAAAATATGGAAGACGACATTTTCTCCTTTCCACATGTTTTGGTTCATTGTCAGAATTAGGAAATAATTCATCGGTGAGTTTCAATGAAATCTCAAATTAGGTTTTATTTAGCATTCATGTATTCAAAATGGTGTAGGAAAGCTATATTTTTGTTTATTGATTTTAAATTCTTAAATGTATTATCATAGAGCATTATGTAAATCCATCCATGATATCATTTGATTACATAATTCATGAAAGATAAGCCGGATTAAACTTAGGACCTATGTTAGTGCTACAAATGTTTGCTTCGATGCAACAAAGTAGTTGAATTACACCTAATAATCACTTCTTTAAGTGATTTAAGGTGTTCCCTTATGAATTTAATATAAGAGTTAGCAATGATATCAAAATTCTGAATATAACATATCTATCACAAAATAGGCCTAACATAAAAGTTGCAGTCCATTTCTTATATAGTTAATAGTGCATCAATCACCAAGGTAATTCAACTTCAACCTTCAAGGGCTCTTTACAATAATTATTTTCAACATAGGCAAGCCCTGGTTCAGTTAATTATGTACATCCAACCATTTTTATTAGTCTCAATATACTCTTGAACCTTTTTATTTAACATGGTATTACAATTTATAGTTTTCAAGTAATAATTACCACGTTTTAGCTACATTATCTAGTATAGATCTGCAACATCATGTTATCCCTCACAAGGACACCCCTTCAAAAAAAAATCAATCAATCTTTCTATATCTAATTTTTATGTTGAGTTTTGGCAACTTCAAATACATCCAGGTTCAGCCTAGAGGTTTAGAGATTTAGAATTCAGGTTTGAAGCACAAGTTCACTTTGTTGAGCCACTTTGAACAGATTTCAAAATGGTTAAAACTAGTTCAAAAGGTTTGAAATGGTTTAGGCAGTCTATAGATTCAAAGGTGTAGTTCACTGGTTCAGATTGGTTCAAATTAGTACAGAAAATTGCATGTAGTTTTCTATACCTCTACTCAGATCTCAATAACTTTTTCCTCGGATAGAATTTGCTCGATCACTATGGTCAAGTTGTGCACAATTAGGAGTCAAAGAACATATCTAAAAATTGGCCAGATCCAATGGTGGGGTAAAAGGTTATTCCCCCTAAACTGAAACCCAATTTGACTGTCATCAAAAATCCGCCCAGCATCAATTTTTATTATTATTTTAGATGAATGTATTCATATCCCGCCTGTCCAAATAGGCTTATAAACGTTATAAAATGACATTTATAACTTATTGAATATAAATTTTATAAATAATTGATTTTATAAAGAGGATTTGTGGAGAAATTAAAAAGGAAAGGTAAAGTAAAAAAAGATCAATCGGTTACATTTCAAGAATCGGTTGTAGAAACCAAACAAGTTATGAGAAAAGGATTTATGGGAGAAATCTGAAGGGGGAAGGGTTCTTTTTCTTTTCTCGAGAAGTCTTTGTGGTTTGGAAAGGAGGGTTCTACAGTTTAAATATGATAATCAAAAGACTCTCTTTTTAGCAACCTAGATGCTAAAGGAGGAGTTTTTTTTAATTTTTTGGAAAGGAAGAGAGAGCATGTTTTTTCTTTCTACGCATATGTAATGTACAACTTCATCTTGGATATTGAAACAATGGACAAATAGTTTATGAGTCTTTGAATTCATTATAGTTCCTTCAGATTTCATTGAGCTTTGTCTCATTAAAATCTTTTTCAGCATCATATTTTACTTATTTAGCTGGGCATGTGCTTGATTTTGGAACTTTGTTTTCAGAATTAGGCTATGTTTGGAAAGAATACTTGTTCCTTGATTTAATGAGTTATGATTTGTGAGTGTGAGAGAAGTGGACTTTGTATCAGCCTCTCATATTTATTTTATTTATATATTTAAAATCTCTACACATCTACATCATGTTTGTGGGTAGATGTCGATGCCTTTGATGTTTTTTGGTGAAAAACATATCAGTGATATAAAATTCATTGTATATCAAATGGAGGGAGTTGTACCTTCATACCAAAATTTAGAGGGTGTTTGCATATTTTAATTACAAATCACCCAACTGTTTGTTTTTTATTGTGTCTTCTTGTTTGGGCATTCAAGAGTCATTTGAAAGGTTTTTGTTGAAAGATAAATATGTTCACCAAAAAAAATTTGGCAACTCTACACGGGAAATGAATCAAAGTCCCAGTGCTTTCTTTTCTCAGAAATTTGAAGGTGCCTCGCTGAGGATGGAGGTTGGTGACTCTATTGAAGATGAATACCATGAGGTATTTAAAAAATATCTAAATTTTTTGAAAGGTTGGGTTCCAGCAAGAAGCGAAGATATCAGAGATATCTTTCTCTTTGTACCACCATTTAAAGAAAACTCAATCAGAGAAGTTACAGAAGACTTAGAAAGGAAGTAGAATTTCTAAAATCCTTCTATGGTGTTGTGCTTATCAAGAAAGGATCTCCTATGCAATAACTGAAAGAAAAAGAATGAGCATGTAAGGAAGAAATAATTGATAGAAAGGAATATGCACAAGAAAGGGATCTTGAATGCAAAGAGAATGGTAGTTTGGAGGAAAAAGAAAAAGATCCTTGTATTTTTCACCCTTTTGTAGTTCTATCTTCTCCACCTTTCAAAGAATCGGTGCAACAAGAAATGGTTCAACCTCAAGAAACTCTACCATCAGCTATAAAAAAGAACTCTACTGCCCAAAATTTAGATTATGAGGATGGGGTTAAACATTATGATGTTTTGAGAAATGACAAAATGGGTGGAATGCCTAATATGTAAAATGATGATATTCTTTCTACTAGAGACAAAGTAAGTTCCACTATAAAAGAAAATATCATGCCAGATGTAATGTCTTCCTTTGTTGAAATATTCCATAATGCTAAAAGTTGCATGAAAAATGATGATCTTGGTAACATCAATTGTAAAGGTTATTTAATCTTTCTTGAAGAGACTTCTAGGCATCCTTTCTTTCAGCCCAAATCTATAAATTACTTGAGGAATGATATGAAAAGGAGGTACGAGAAATCAAAAGTTTTCAATGAGTCTTGGCTCTTCGAGAAGGACTATTTTGTCACCAAATTATTGCACACTATTAGTTTAGCATTAAACACTGAGGAAGTATGTAAAAATCATTGGTCTTGGGATACTTCAGCCACGTACAATCTTCTACAAAGGAAGGGCTCCTATTTCTTTCAACCAGTTAATGGTTATGTATGAGTCCTTCTCACCTTGCTTCTTGTGGTAGGAGTTTTTCCTACCTATGTATATACTTGTGAATATGTGTTTCCTTTGCAAGTTTTTGTTGTGTGTAGTTACAATTTTGGAGGTGCTTTAGTCTTAGTGTTTTTAGCTTGTGAGTTGCCAGGTTCTCCCCTCCACCCGTTTGCAAGAAGATCCCAACATTCCACTCTCTGTGACTCCATTGCCCAATGGTTTTAGGCACTCATCTTTTCAACCAGAGAATGGTGGAGTTCTCTATTTTTGTAAAAAAAATAGTCCCCCTATAGAGCTAATGTTAGCCCTCACAAGGACACCCCTTTAAAAAAAAATTTAATCAATCTTTCTATCTCTAATTTTCATGTTGACTTTTGGCAAGTTCAAATACAACTAGGTTCAGTGTAGAGGTTCAGAGATTTAGAATTCAGGTTTCAAGTACAAGATCACTTTTCTGAATCACTTTGAATAGAGTTCAAAATGGTTCAAACTGGTTCAAAAGGTTCAAAATAGTTTAGGCATTCCGCAGGTTCAAAGGTGTAGTTCACTGGTTCAGATTGGTTCAAATTAGTACAACAAACTGCATGCAAATTTCTATACCTCTACTCATATCTCAATAACTTTTTCCTTGGACAGAATTTGATTGATCACTCTAGTCAAGTTGTGCACAATTAGGAATGAAACATCATATCCAAAAATTGGCCAGATCCAATGGTGGGGTAAAAATTTATACCCCCCGCACCGAGACCCAATCTGATTGTCATGAAAAATCTGCCCAGCATTAATTTTTTTTAAAATTTTAGACTAATGTATTCATTTCCCACCTGTCCAAATATGCTTATAAATGTTATTAAATAACATTTATAAACTATTGAATATAAAGTTTATAAATACTTGATTTTATAAAGAGGATTTGTGGAGAAAGTAAAAAGGAAAGGTAAAGTAAAAAAAGATCAATCGGTTACATTTCAAGAATCAATTGTAGAAACCAAACAAGTTATGAGAAAAGGATTTATGGGATAAATCTAAAGGGGGAAGGGGTTATTCTTCTTTTCTGGAGAAGTCTTTGTGCTTTGGAAAGTAGGGTTCTATAGTTTGAATATGATAATCAAAAGACTCTCTTTTTAGCAACTTGGATGCTAAAGGAGGAGTTTTTTTTTTTTCTGAAAAGGGAGAGAGAGCATGTTTTTTTCTTTCTATGCATATGTAATGTACAGCTTCATCTTGGATATTCAAATAATAGAGAAATATTTTATGAGTCTTTGAATTCATTATTGTTCCTTCATATTTCATTGAACTTTGTCTCATTAAAATCTTTTTCAGCATCATATTTTACTTATTTAGTCATGCATGTGCTTGATTTTGGAACTTTGTTTTCAGAATTAGGCTGTGTTTGGAAAGAATACATGTTTCTTGATTTAATGAGTTATGATTTGTGAGTGTGAGAGAAGTGGGCTTTGTATCAGCCTCTCATATTCATTTTATTATATATTTAAAATCTTTGCACATCTACATCATGTTTATGGGTAGATGTTGATGTCTTTGATGTTTTTTGGTGAAAAACATATTAGTGATATAAAATTCATTGTATATCAAATGGAGGTAAATGTACCCTCATACTAAAATTCAGAGGGCGTTTGCATATTTTAATTACAAATGACCCAACTATTGGTTGCTGATTGTGTCTTCTTGTTTGGGCATTCAAGAGTCATTTGAAAGGTTTTTTTTTTAAGATAAATATATTCAACAACACATCAGTAACATAAGTAGAGCATATTGAAGAAGAATGATCTCTTTCAAAATATAGGAAAGCATTTAACTTATTTCCATTCCTATTTTCTTATTTAAAATATAATTTATTATGTACCTTAATCTTTAATAGATGCTTGCCAAATATTTAAATGGATGATATTCCTTATCAACTGGGAAAGGGCTATGGATTTCTTGACTACACTCGACACATTATGTTTTCCATCAATTTTCAAACAACAAAGGAAGTTGGATAATATATTATAGAAAGGAGGCCTTGAAGTTGAATGTCAAATTACTTTGGTGATTGATACATTGTTACCTGTACAAGAAATGGATTGCACTTTTATGTGAGGCCTTTGTTCAAATAGATATGTGATATTCAAAAATTTTGAAATCATAATCATTTGGTCATTTAGTTCAACCTATTAAAACTAAGATTAAACTCATTTCATATGTGAACACTTTAAATCATTTAAACAAGTGATTATGAGGTGTAATGCAATTTCTTTGGTACATCCAAGTAGATATTTGAAGCACTAGAAGAGGTCCAGCTAGGTTTAATGTTTCTTAGCTTTCATGAATATTTGTGAGTTTAGATTGTCAAAGAAATAGAAGAAAAAAATTATGTCCATCGTATTGTGCAAAATTTTGGGTTTGCCTCTATTAAAAATGCCTTTATAAGAAGCAGATGTCACTCTTTGAGCCAGACTATGGCAGGTAATCTCTACTATGGCTCTTGAGGTGTGTTTTTAAGAAATCCTATCTTAATATAACAATTTAAAATAGATCTCTATAATAAAATACAACAGGTCTGAAGTAAATAATCAATTTTTTTTCTAAATATAATAACAATTACAAATATTCATACTACTATCTCTGTCAAGTCTACTGAATATTTAGTTTCTATTTTCTTTCTTCCTTTTTTCTGAATTGATCAAATTGGGTATATAGATAATTAATTATTTTATTGTCATAGAATGAGACAAATGGTTGTCTCCCCCCTATATTTATGCTTATAAAAACCTATTATTTTCTCCTATTTTCATAATAAAATAAATAGGTCAAAAATATATGTATAAGACAAATTAAGGTAAAGAGATAAATTTATTTTATGCAGAGATATACATTTGTATTTTGTCTATATATATGGGCTCATACAAACAAGATATAATGAAATATCTAAATGTGGTTCTATGTTAAAGTAGATTAAATTAACCATTTAACTATATATTAGGTATGCCTTTAGTGAGCTTACACATTAACACTAATGAATACAATTGAATATGAAAACCTACATAGACAAATATGATCAAATCAATGTAAATATATTTATTAAAATTGTAGTATATACAAAAAAGTGTAATTAATATATGAGATAAGTTTATTTAACATAATAGTTGGCTATATTTTGTTTGAGAGTAAAATACATAAGACCAATATCTAATTGGAAAGGGAATTGGTCATACAATACACATATTATTGTCTTAACACTCAATCTTTTCTCTATTTCATTATAAGACTTCTCTTCTCTTCCTTAGAATTGCAATATAGGCTACATTATTGTCATCAAATAAAAAATTCACAATTAAGATTCCATTAATAATGAACTCGTGAATTACATAGATTGTAAAATTTTCTCAAAATAATTAAAAATAAATTACAATAAATAGAAACCCAAGAGAGAAATATTTATCTTCAATTATACCATGAAGCTCTCTATAAAATCATTACATATTTCATAAACTACCAACTTAAAACTATCTTGAATTCCTCATGAAAGGTATATTTATATGGAAACAAAAAAATACCAACATGACTTGCTAACCTCCCATCCAAATGGTATCATGAGGCCTTGATAAGGCTATTGCACCCCCAAAAAGAAGACTCTATACATCATATACATAAATGGTAAAAATTTTATCTCCAAGCACAATACTCTTTGTACCCATCCATCTCTAACATTTACACCAGAACACTTGTCTTGAAATCAATCAAAACTAAATAGTATGGGGGAAGAGTAACTTATATCTCTCTATTCAAGTTCTCAAGTTGATCTTTATCTCCTCATGTGAAATCTTTCTCTTCCTCCTCCATTTTCTCCTCTTCTTCCCTTTTTAACACAAGCTCTAAAACGGAGAACTTAATAATACTTGTTCCTTGTTCACAAACCTAATATAAGGTAGATTAAATTAGAAGACCTAAATGGGGAAGTGACACTTGTCACCTTCCCATCGACTCCTGTATGAGGTATTTTCCTCATTTAAGAAGGGGAAAATGATAGTAAACTTCATTCCCCAAGTATTTCATCATAGATATGAATTATGGGATGGGTTGGTATGGTCAACTCATCTATATTCCAAATTCGTCACTTTTTTATTGTGTAATTTTACATAGTGAAATCAAGTCCTAGGGCCTCTATTTCATGTCCAAAGGGCCCTTTCCTTAATGGTATAGATCCTAAGGGTTTATTTTTGTAATTTAAACATGGAAATCAACTAAAATATACTTATTAAAGGCTTACAATTATAAACTTTGCAAATACATCTACATCAAATAATAAAATCCTCAATTAATTATAAGTTGAAAATAGTTAAACTTAAAACTTCCAATAGAGGTAATTGATTTAGGATAGATATACACCATAGTCCTTATTTCTTTCTTGCACATATAAAACACATTAAAAAAATAAGTTTTTTTTAAGGAAAATTGGTTTTGAAGGGACTACAAACCCGTAAGAAATCAAAACAAACTACATAGAAAGATCAAATGCTAACCACCAACTAAACAAAAATAAACAAAAACAACAAAAAATATGGGAACAATGCCCAAAGTTCCTTAAATATTTTTTTTTACTAAACTATCATTTTTTTGCATGATTTCATCATTTATTATTTTAATCTCATTCATAATTTTGTTAACAAGGGTGTCCCTCTTGTCCTTACTTTAGATTTTGGTTGCAAGAGGCAACAAAACCATATCTTTGTTCCTTTTAGCCACCATTTTTTTATCTATAGGAATATATTTGACTAATTTGATACTTCCTAAAGGTAAATCTGAAATATGCTTGGCTATACCCTAGAGAGCCTCAACTCGAGAAATCAATTTATTAAGTCCAGGTTAGTAGTGTTATCTATTAGTATATTTATTTTATTTATTTATACTTAGGCTTTATTAATATCCTAAAATGAAGTCAATTATTAACAATAAAGAAAATACTACAAACCTAGACTTGATAAGCTGAGTGCTCAAGTTGATAATGATAGTTCATTTTGATATAATAGTACAAACCTTTGGGATATGATGATAGTTCATTTTGATATAATACCTTGTGTATTATCATATGATCATAATGACCCCAGAGTTAGTAGATCCCTTTCATGCTCTCTTTTTCCATGTGTTCAATTATTTTGATTTGTCTTTTCTTGGGTCATCTCATAGGTGAAAAATTTGTTATGGGTGCATATATACTCCATTAAATCTATTCCTCTAGTTAAGGTGTTTGTAATCTCTTTAACATGGGGGCATAAACTATGCTCTATGTTTCACATTTTTAACACATATACAAATTATTTAATGAAACCTCTCTTGTAGATGGATAAGGAGATAATTTATTCCTCGTGTTCATCCTTCCATTAGATCCCTTAATTGATACAATTATTTCCTTAAAGAATGATCCCCCTTCGTTGATCCCTAAGGAGACAAAGATTTCCTTAGGATTGATCTCTTTTCTTGATCCCTATGGAGATAATTGGAGATAGTGCTTTCCTTAGGCGTGATCATTTTCTTTTTCAAATCCCTTAATGGAGATCATTCTTTCCTTAAGAACTGATAATATTTTATGTAGTAAGTATCATAACATAGATTTTTAGACCTTTAATGACATCTTTTGTAGTTCTTTTCCTTTGTGTAATCCATAATAAGGCAATCCCTCACTAGTTTAGTGATCATGCTTCTTTTCCTTTTTCTCTCCTTTTCTTTCTCTCTCTTCTAAGTGATGTCTCCCTTATCTTGGTTTTGTATTTGATGAAAGCTTGAGAAACTTGGAGGCTTGATGTTTTTGTCTTCTGGATATTAAAAAGATTATTCTTATGCACTGATCCACTTTTCCATTAGCATGACCTTGCATCATACTCCCACTAAAATGAGGGATCAATGTATAGTCCTAAAATTATAGCACTTATAATTAGATTCTTTAGTACCTATTAGGCCCCATTTTGGGAATTTTAAGGTTGAAATGTCTATTAGGCTTGATCCTTGTGATCTATCTCTTCTTTCTCCATACTTATATGTTGTCCCTGAAATCCTAGTAAAATTTGAGCTTTTTTGCCTTAGATAGGTCACCAAAGCTGACCTCTCCCTAGGGTTTTGAGCCTAAAATTTTCTCATATCTCAATATCAAGGTCTTCTTATGGGAATATCAATGATGGTTAGCCTAGATTAATTTTGAATATAAAATGGAATGAGTGAAGTATAAAAATACCTCCTCTCCCCTCATTTGGCATATCATGATCAATTGCAAGTATTTCTGGCATATAATAATCAATTACAAGCCATACATCTAGAAATCAAGTGATCAATTGAGAGATTGAGGATTTGGATTCAAGATTTGAAGACAAGCATAAAATTAAAGATGTCCAAGTCTCGCTTTCTTCTACATCTATGAAGTCAAGGAAATGTTCTCTAATTGATGCAATTTTTTCTCCCATGATGGTCAAGCAGAGGAATTACCAATAAAGAAAGAAGATTCAATCATCCAGTGATCTCTTTCCTCTTCACATGTGGTTATCTAGCAGATTGACATTCTTGATCTAGGAGTGGCAATCATAGATATATGCATTTGAGAAGGCATACTTGTTTGTACATCTCATTCCTAGGTCAACTCTTTGGATTTTAAACATATCTAAGCATCTTCATGGATTTGTGTGAGTTCTACATTTATTCATGAAGGTTTTATGCAAGGTAAATCAATAATTTTTCTTTTTACATTATGTCCTTTATACAATTTCTATCATATTTCAAGGTTGATCCCCAAATAGGAGTTTGACCAAGAAAGACCTCTTTTTCCATCATTTTTCACTATTTTTCTATGTGCAAAAATAGATTATAGAGTCATCGTATCTTTTCTAGGTAGTACAATCTAACCGTTTTAGATTTTGTGAAAGTTTCATTTGAAAGTATTGGGAACACATCGCCAAAGTCAACCAATCTTAGGTACACATCAATTTTTAGCTCAATATTGGTTCATACAATTCTAGAACAAGTGTGTTCTATCTTTTGATTTCTCTTTCCATTAGTTTTAGCTCAATATTAGTTTGTATTAGTTTGTTTTGATCATATTTTTAGTAAATTTTCTATTAGATCTATTTAACCACTTAATCATTCCCATCTCAATCATTTCATTTCCTAGTAAAGGATGGATCCTTATTCCCACTTAATTTATTAAGTCACCTCTTGAACCTATTAGGGATACTCTTCCTTCCAAATCTGAAATTAGTGAAATGGGGGAGTAATTCACTTAGTATCTTTTATGTTTCATTTCTCTCCCCATTTCCTATTGTATAATTTGTACTATAAAAAAATGTAGGGGTGGTAATAAAGGTAGAGAATAGTTTGATTGACCATTAGATTGGGTCCACAGGTGGATTGTTGTTGTTAATATACTACACATGGGTATTGCATCTATTATCAAAGTTCACACCTATATTTTCCTCCAAAGCAATTGGAGCATTTGATAGCATTTCAACCTTATTGATAATTTCATTAGAAGAAGCTTATGGCCTATTTTCTCATCTATGTGCAAGTAAACATTATTTATCATCCTTTTTATTACCTCTTCTAGGTTTTCAGGAAAAAAAGAACAATTATATTATTTGTAGATGCAAAATTTAACATTTATAAATATGAAACAAATCCTTATTTGTAGCAATAGAAGGTTAGTTTATTATGGAGGTTGAAAAATTGCACTGATTCTAAGAAATAAATTATTTCTTTTGTTGATAAAGAGATTTATATTAGGGAATGAAGAAGTAAAAAAACTTTAAAAGTTAGTTCTTCAAAATTTTCAAGGATGCATTTGTTTAAACAAGAAATAAAACTCATCAATATAGTCCCAAGATTGGCCTTTGCTACTTTATAGTGACCAAAGACTTATGCTATTATGATAGTTAAAAAAATACTATTGAATTCTAGTAATGAATTAATTTTGACTTTTATTTGGGAGAATTATGATATATATATTTGAGGTGTTTCCAAAAGCTCCCAAAAGATATGGGAAAAACCAATTAGAAAAAAAAATTAATATTTTGTAGTTCTATATATGGTACATTTTCTAAATGTTTAATAGAAAAAGAAAGTTTAATTTTTTATGGATTTATAAAAGAAATATTTTTTAAAAAATTAGAAACTCTAGTTATTAAAAACTAATTTAAGATGAAATATTTAATGAAAGTACACAAACAACATCATTTGGAAGATGGCATGGCAATTGACCTCATGCACTATAAAAATGTATGCCAAAACATATCAATTTTTTTCACAATTTCCATACTCATTACACACAATGATGCAATTGCTAATTATTTTTTTTCAATTTATCTGAAGATTCTTCGTTTCCAAATTTGATAAATTTAATTTTGAGATACAGCTCAATATCACCTCATATCTCTAAAACTAATTAAACCTAAATTCTAGCATATGTTATATAATTCAATCTTTAAAAAAATCAAACATTCTAAATTATATACAAGGAAGATACAAAGAGTAGACTCGTATAACTGGTGTTGTGTGATGAAGGAAGGAACAAAGCAATCAACAAAGCTTGATATATGAAGCCAAACAGAACAGAAACACACTCAGAGATTTGTAATAATATTATTTATATTGATGCCTTGATTATAAATTTACAGAGATTTTCCCTGAGAGCTGCCAATGCTCACACTATCACATATCTTGCAGAGACAGAGTATCTTCTAGACACAAAAAACTAAGAAAAACATTCCTCATCTGTTTTCAAAATATTCTTCTTGAAGAAAGTTCTCGAATTGCCTGGAGAATAACCGATCGATTCAAAAAAGTTAGAGAAAAACTATATAAAATACATTGCAATTAATATGGTGGTTGGTGGAAGAAAAAATGGTTGTCACATGAGAGTGGTCACATGATCGCATGAATAAAATAATGCTCATGTGATCATGCGACAAGAGCATATTCGAGGGGACCCACACGCTTGGAAATGAAAGCAAAAGTTTAAGGATGTCGCATGATCTCATAAACCAAATGAGAGTTATGTGATCATGTGAAGAGGTAAAGGGAGAGGGCCCCACAAAAAAGAAAAGCCATGGAAAAACACGTGGACGGTAAACAAAAAGCTGGGCATTTATTGAGGTCGCAGGTGCACATAAAAACAAAACCGTGCAAGCTTAAGGTAGTCGCATGATCACAAGAGTGAAAATGAAGCCTTGCGATCATGCAACAATGCATAAAGACAAAAATAAATGCCGAGTAGGGGAAGGAAAAGAAGAGAGGTGGAAAGGAGTGAGGTCGTATGATTGCAAGAGAGGGGAGAGAAGTCTTGCGATCATGTGACAAGGCATACAGGAAGGCCTGGGGTAGGTGCGAAAACAAAATAGAGGAGAGGGAAGATTAAATTCTTTTCCCTGCTGGCATCCACATCGTCTTGGCATTCACGTCCTTCAACACTCCCCCTTAATCTTCACTGTTATATAAGTCCGCAATGTCGATTTCTTCCCGAAGATGTTCAAACACATTCTTTGCCAGTGGTTTTGTGAAAATATCAGCCAGTTGTTCATTGGACCTACAAAACTAAAGATGAATGTCACCATTGTTGACCAATTCTATAATAAAGTGATATCTAGTATCAATATGTTTACTCCGTTTATGGAATACATGATTTTTAGATAAGGCAATTGCTGAATTGTTATCATAGTAAATTTTTGTAGCTTCTTTTTGATGATGCCCCAAATCTGAAAGTACTCTCCTCAACCAAACTGCTTGACAAGATGTTGATCTGGCTACTACATACTCTGCTTCAGCTAATGAGAGAGTAACCATTGATTGTTTCTTTGATGCCCAAGAGATAGCACCAGAACCTAGATGAAAAATGTATCCGAAAGTGCTTTTTCTGTCATCCATGCTACCTCCCCAATCACTGTCTGTATAACCAATCAGTTTTTAATCATTTGAAAATGTATACAAAATTCCAAAATTCTTTGTTCTAGCTATGTATCTCAAAATTCTTTTTCCAGCTTTCAAATGTGACTCCTTTGGTTTCTCCATGAATCTGGAAATAAGGCTAACACCAAACATGATATCCGGTCTTGTGGCAGTTAAATACATGAGGCTGCCCACTAATCTTTTGAATAGAGTTGGATCTACACATGGACCTTGATCATCCTTGCTAAGCTTCAAACCCAATGCAACCGGTGTAGGGGCTGGATTCACTTTTGTCATCTTAAATCTTTTCAACAATTCACCAGCATACTTGCTTTGACATATGAAAATTCCTTGATCATTTTGACTTACCTCCATGCCAAGAAAGTGTCTCATGAGGCCCAAATCAGTCATATGAAATTTATTTTTCATGGCTGCCTTGAATGTGTTAGTTTCCATATCTCCTGTGAATATCAAATCATCTACATATAAACAAACTATCAAAATTTCTCTTTCATCATTTACTTTGATATACAAAGTAGGTTCATTGCCGCACTTGTTAAAGCCATTGTTCACAAAATAGGAATCTATCCTGTTGTACCATGCTCTAGGAGCTTGTTTCAAACCATATAATGTCTTTTTCAATCTGCATACTTTATGTTCTTCTCCCAAAACTTCATAACCAGGTGGCTGACTTACATACACTTCTTCTTCCAAAATTCCATTTAAGAATGCTGATTTGACATCCATTTGATAAACTTTCCATTTGTTTTGGGCTGCAATAGATAGGACCATTCTTATTGTATCCATTCTTACTACGGGTGCAAATGTTTCATTGAAATCTATACCTGGCTTTTTTGTAAAACCTTTTGCCACTAGTCTTGCCTTGTGCTTTGCAACTTTTCCATCAACATCATACTTTGTCTTATAAATCCATTTAACTCCAATCACATCCTTGCCTTTAGGAAGCTCTACTAGATCCCATGTTTCATTCTTTTCTATTGACTGGATCTCTTCATCCATGGTTGTAATCCATTTGTCCTCTTTTATGGCTTCTTCAAAATAGATTGGATCAACTTGTGTTAATAATGCAAAATCACAACAAAAATCAGCATTTTCATCTTCTTGAGTTTCATCATAGGTCTCTCTAAGACTTCTTGTCTTCTTTGATGTGTTTATGGACCTAGACCTTAAAGATGCAAGTGTAGGATTAGAAGATTCACTTCTTTTATTATTTGTTGTAGTGGGATTTGGAGTGCTAGGAGCTCTTGAAGGTGTTCTAGGTGCATTTGCTTGTGTAGGTGGATTTGCAGCCTGAATTTCATCCTCTTCATTCTCTTGTAGGACACTAGGTGTGCTTGAACTTATTTTGTCTATGCTGCCATCCCATGCCTCTTCTTCAACAAATTTAACATCACGGCTTATTATCAACTTCTTAGTAAAAGGATTGTACAGCTTATATGCCTTTGAGTGTTCACTATATCCCACAAATATGCATTTTTCTCCTTTGTCATCTAATTTTCTTCTCAACTCTTGAGGTATCAATGAGTATGCCACACATCCAAAAACTCTTAAATGTGATATGTTATGTTTTCTCTTGCTCCAAGCTTCTTCTAGTGTTTTATTTATCACTGCTTTTATTGGACACCTATTCAAAATATACACTGAACATGCAACAACTTCAGCCCAATATTCATTTGGTAAATATTTTGCCTTTATCATGCTATGTGCCATTTCCATGATTGTTCTATTCTTTCTCTCTGCTACTCCATTTTGTTGAGGTGTATACCTTGTTGTAAATTGTTTGTGTATGCCATTTTCTTTGCAAAAATTTTAAAAATCAGTTGAGACATAGTCTCCACCTTGATCAGTTCTTAATGTCTTGATAGGATATCCACTTTCTTTTTCAACTTTTGCCTTGAACTCTTTGAAACTAGCAAATGTATCAGATTTATACTTCAAGAAATAAACCCATGCTTTTCTGCTGAAATCATCAATGAATGTTATGAAATAAAGTTTTCCACTAATGGAAGGTGTTTGCATTGGTCCACAAATGTCTGAATGCACTATCTCTAATGGCTATTTTGCTCTATATGATTCCCCAACTAGAAATGACTTCCTATGTTGTTTTGCCAATATGCAACTCTCACATGTGATTTTAAGTGACTCTATTTGTGGCAACCCATAAACCATTTTCTTCTTGTATAACAGTTGTAATCCTTTGAAGTTTAAATGCCCAAGTCTTAAATGCCATAGCCAAGATTCATTTTTGTATGAAGCTTTAAAAGTTGTTTCAGCAACCTTTTGCAAACCTTGTGGCTCTATCATTAACCCACTTTGAATTCTTAGTGGGAACATCCTATTCTTTGTCATTTCAACTCTTGCAAGCAGCCTATTGCTTGGTTTCTTATCTAGGATCACACATTCACCATTCTCAAAGTGTACTCTATAACCCTTTTGTACTAATTGCCCAATGTTTATAAGGTTGTGTTGTAATCCGGGAACATAGTAAACATCTGAAATTTGTTTATCTTTGCCTTGTTTTGTTTTATGTTAATTGACCCTTTGCCCATGACTGAAACTCTTTGATCATTTCCCAATTTAACTTCTGATTTTACTGAATCATCCATTGTTACTGCATCCACTATCTAAGAACCACAGTTCTTTAGAACTTTCTTGTCCTACATTGCATGCTATGAATATTGTGTCTTGTTCACTAGTGTTTGACTGATTTTCATTTGTGAAATGTGCCTTTTGCTTATTCAAATCATATTGCTTTTTCCTACATTCTGATGCATAATGCCCAAATTTTCTACAGTAGTGACGTTGGATGTTAGATTTGTCATACCTTTCTCCTTGATAATAGTTTTGAGAGTGACTGCTCCCACTTCCTCTTGTTGATGTAGAATGGGCATGTGGGCTTGATGGTGGTCTTCTACTTTCAAATTGTGTGTTTTCTCTTCCTCCTCTTGATGAGAAACATCCTCTGCCTCTGCTGTTGTTTGATCTCCCTCTTGACTTGCCAAATGAGAGCTGAGTCTTGAATGCATTTTCAAAAGATGATGACCCAATTCGGTTCAGTCTTTGCTTATGGACTAGAAGTGATACCATTAATTCATCTACTGATAATATAGAAAGATCTTTGGCCTCTTGAATAGCTATTACTATAGAATCAAATCTAGCAGGTAGACTTCTAAGTCTTTTTACACAATCTTTTGATCTTCAACAGTGTCTCCATAGGTCCTTAACTGATTTACTATTGACATTGCATGAGTGAAAAATGCATCTATTGAATCTGAGTCTTTCATTTGTAGATTTTCAAAATCCCTTCTAAGTATCTGCAACTTTGCCATTATTACCTTGCCTGTGCCTTGGTATGTTGTTTGCAAACTATCCCATGCTTGTTTTGATCTTGTGGCAGCTGCAACCTTTGGAAAGATTGATTCTTCCATTGCTTGTTGAATGAAAAATAGTGCCTTTGCATCCTTCTTCTTATTTTCCTTCAATAAATCCTTATCTGCTTGTGAAAGAGCCTGATATGCCTGTTGATCTGGTGGTTCAGGAAACCCATTTTCCACTAAATCCCAAACATCTTGTGAACGAAAAAGAGTCTTCATTTTTATGCTCCAATAGTCATAATTTTTTTCATTAAAGATTGAAATCTGAGGCTGAGAAATACTCCCACTGGTTCCTGCCATGGTTTACCAGTAACACTTTCTCCTTTTTTTATAAAACCCCTTTTTTCGATTTGCTATTTACCCAGAATGAAATTCATCCAGGAAACAATACCTAGATCCTTTTGAGCTTCAATCTCTAGTAGATCTTTTCCCTTCAATAACAAGTGCTTCAATCTCCTGCTCTGATACCAATTTGATGGAGGAAGGAACAGAGCAATCAACAAAGCTTGATATATGAAGCCAAACATAAAAGAAACACACTCAGAGATTTGTAATAATATTATTTATATTGATGCCTTGATTATAAATTTACAGAGATTTTCTTTGAGAGCTGCCAATGCTCACACTATCACATATCTTGCAGAGACAGAGTATCTTCTGAACACAAAAAACTAAGAAAAACATTCCTCATCTGTTTTCAAAATATTCTTCTTGAAGAAAGTTCTTGAATTGCCTGGAGAATAACCGATCGATTCAAAAAAGTCAGAGAAAAACTATATAAAATACATTGCAATTAATATGGTGGTTGGCGGAAGAAAAAATGGCTATTGCATGAGAGTGGTCACATGATTGCATGAATAAAATAATGCTCATGCGATCATGCAACAAGAGCATATTCGAGGGGACCCACGCGCTTGGAAACGAAAGCAAAAGTTGAAGGATGTCATATGATCGCATAAACCAAATGAGAGTTATGCGATCATGCGAAAAGGTAAAGGGAGAGGGCCCCACACAAAAGACAAGCCATGGAAAAACACGCGGACAATAAACAAAAAGCTGGGCATTTATTGAGGTCGCAGGTGCGCATAAAAAAAAAACCATGCAAGCTTAAGGCAGTCGCATGATCGCAAGAGTGAAAATGAAGCCTTGCGATCATGCGACAATGCATAAAGACAAATAAATGCCGAGCAAGGGAAGGAAAAGCAAAGAGGCAGAAAGGAGTGAGGTTGCATGATCGCAAGAGAGGAGAGAGAAGCCTTGCGATCATGCGACAAGGCATAAAGGAAGGCCTGGGGTAGGTGCGAAAACAAAATAGAGGACAGGGAAGATTAAATTCTTTTCCCTGCTGGCATCCACGTCCTCCTGGCATTCACGTCCTTCAACATTGTGGACTATAAAAAGACCTTTTATTTCCTTTTCAACTTGTACTATTTAACCAACCAAAGTGTTTTCTTGTAAAGGAACGACCGATCCATTGATAATTACTTGGCTCCCAAAATTCTTATGGGAAATCAACCAACGTCTTCTCTAAGCCTGATTGCTTTGGTATTCTCTCAAAGAAATGTAAGTCTGTATTCTGGTCAGCCCCACAACATAGATTGCAGTTAATAACCTGATCATATTCCATGGTGAAGAGAAATATATCTGAAGATCTGCCATAAACTCCACATACAAATTACTTATCTTTGTAATAATTCCTGACTAACGTTTCCCTGAATTGTCTTTGTATTGCTTGGGATGCTCCTCAACCATTCAAAAAGCAAAGGCTTGGCCATGCCTTTCCACATACTGGCCACGTACAAATCTTTCATCATCATGCTTTGCCAGTTAATAACCTGGCATTCTCATGGCAGGGTAACATCCTACGATAAATCTTTCATTATCTTCTACGTTTTCTAATGGAAGCACTCTTATCTATTGTAACCACTTTTTCATCATATAAATCTTCTTCAAATCCCTCTTTGCTTTTACATTCTAAATTATTATAAATAAAATATCAAACATCCCTGATTTTTATAGAATTTCTTCATTTACCTCTTCTTTTGATTGCATCTCCTCTTTAGTACAAATCTCCTATATTCCTATCAAACCTTCCTTATCCAATAAAACTGATTCTTTTCTACATTCCGATTATAATTTAAATTAATTTTTTAAAAGACTTCCCACAAGTCTCTATTTTACGTATGAATCTTTCTTTATTTTTTATTTCCCTTCCTGGCGTCCTCTTGTAACGTCTTAGCTTCCAATATTTAAAACGATAAATTCACATACACTCATAATCAAATTACTAATCCCCTGAACCTAGCAAAGACATCAGTTTAATTTCATGATGGATTGGCTTGCTTAGGTCTGCCCTAAGCTTGATTTTGGCATTTGATAAGGCTCTTTCCTTCGTTTCTATAATTAATGAGCTATAAATATATTCCCCTAGATAATTCCCGGTTAATATAAAGTTCTCGAACTAGAATTCGTGTTGTAGAATGCCAACATATATGCCCAACTCATCTAAAAAATAATGAATCTTTTTGTGTGCGAATTTTCCTTGGTAAAACATTTCATTTTCACCATAAGACCATTCATCATTCCATAATATGATTGATTGTACGGTTGCAAATGCATGGTGGATTCCGAGCACAATCCTTTTTCCGCTGATATTAGAATCGCTTTATCTTTTATAGATTCGTTTACTGCATAGAAATCCGTAAAATAGCTGTTGTCCTAGTTTTAAAATTTCTAAGAAATGGAAAAGAAATTATGTGAACAGTAATATGATATTGAAATGTAATTATCTTTATATGATTTTGTTCTTACCTTTAATTTTTACTTGGTTTCGAAAGGCCGTTCTTTTTCATATTTATAACATTAAATGAAAGTTATCAATAATTTGTGCAATCCTCTGACACCGAAAGCTTCTTTATTTCATTATAAGATTATTTACATTCATGTTAGCTCAATGATATCTTTTTAATTTTGCTTTATTCTCTTAAAATTAATTTCCCGCGGTGACAAGAAGTAAATCCCGACTACAAATAAAGTGAAGCACCTGATTGCCTTGGTGCTGTTTCTTCCTTGGGCCACACAAAAAGCATATCCTCTCTCATTAAATAACGTGTTTGATACTTTTAATATTATTCCACATTGAAATTCTCGGAGTGCTTTACTTAATCTAGTCCAACTCTTTCATTTCTCAACTGGTCTTTTTAGGTCTGAGAGAAATGCTAAACAAGAAATATTTGAAAAGAAAACCCAGAAGTTCCCTTAAAATCATGTGTCAAATTCTTGAAAGATGCTAGCGATATTGGCTGCAATTCTTGAACTTATCTTCATAAACCCAATAATCAGTTAGAAGAAAAGAGTCTGTATTGCGATGATGGTATCAACAGGAATTGCAGTCAATAACGCCAGCATCTTCCACGTTTTCAGGAGATGGCGGGCGTGGAACTTTGTTATGTTGCTGTTGTAGTAATTCCTCATTAGTGCTATCCATGGCTCGGAGTATTACATATATTTTAGAATAGACTCAAATAATTGTGGATGATATCAAATTTGGTCTATAGTGTCTGGTTGGATATGGTAAATTTGTTTGGCTGGTTTTCTCGTGTGCTTCTTTCGATGGTGCCTATGAATGGGGAATGGATTTAGTTTAACTTCATGAATTTAATTTTTCTATATCGCAGGAATACATGTCTATATGTATACTGATTTATATTGCTGCAATAAATTAATAGAAACGGAAAACATTATTTCCAATGCATATAACAATTCGGTCAATCCTGTAAATTTTTGTGTTGTTGCGTGTTAATTTTTGTGTGGTTAATAGTGGATGCAGAATTGGTTCTTTTCGTCTTTACCAACAGTGGAAGCTCTATGAGTTTGCCAGTAACAGTATCAAGCAGTAAATCTAGATGCAAAAGACTTAAAAAATTGGACTGCAATGACTGGCATGGCGTCCAAAACTTGATGACATTTTCCCCAAACCACGTTGTAGGAACCCCAAAGCGCCTTGTCATTGTAACAGGGCGTGGGAGGGTAATTGAATTCAGCATAATCGTATTGTATTGTCTAGTTTGTTAGTCGATGTGCGGTGGTATAACTTTTCAATCTGTGGTTAGTAAACAACCTTGCTGTCATTGGCATAACGTTATCGAATAAACACATCAATATAATATGAAACAGGTTTCACCTTTCCATCTTCAGAATATGGGCGTGAGGATTCTCCAAGTTTTCCTCCCGAAACACAAATACGGGTCTAATGAGCATGGAAACCTCGGTAACTTTCAAAGAAAAAAGAGGATTGGGGTTTTCAAACAGAGCTCAAATCATCAAGCGACTACGAATGTTGCGTATAAGGTACAGGAAGCGATCATACAGTACATTGAGTACAATCTTCAAAAGTGGATTCACTACAACTATATAAGTTCTCTATATTTTAAAATTCTAAATCTTCAAGAAAAATTATTATAAGCTTTTATTGGTGTAAAACTAATTTGCTGTTGGTCTTTCCTCGGAAACCCTTGTTTAAAATAGATAATAGTTTTTCTTCTCTCATTTCTATCTCGTTTGATTTATTGGATCTACCACCAAATTCAATATTTTGAAATTGATGGAAAATAATTTGGTTGGTTATCTACATTATAGTAATGCTTTTATAGAGGGGTTTTTATTGGTCAAATTTCCCCTCCTACCAATAGAGAAACCGAGCTCTATTAATATCATCTTTAATGATGGACAGTGGAATTAATTCATAGTAAATAATGTTTCAAACTTTGGAAAAACTTTTATTGTCATAGAGTAAAATATTTTTGCAAAGCTTATATCTATTTCAATTTTAGAGAAATTAAGAGTGAATGCCCGTGGATGATATAAAAATAATAATACAATGTAAAAACCCAAACCTCCTAAAAAATTCTCCTTTGAGTATAGAGAGTGTTTACTAAAGAAACAAGGTAGATTCTTTCATTGAGTCACAATGTCATAAGGTTGGAAAGGAAACAAATGATATTTTTTATTACAATTCTCTAATAAGTAAAGATACCTCTTCATCTTCTCTTGTTGGGGATGAGATTTAGGATTCCCTCATGCATCATCCTTCTTCCATGCCACAAATGGATAAATAATAGTTCCACGTAGATCAACATTGAATTTGGATCCCTTAAGAGATGTAATCTGCAATGAAAAATGTGACAAAAATGAGCTATTTACAACTTAGAAGAAATATGATTCTTCCAAGCATCCAGTGGTATCAATAATGGATTATCTCGTGCATTGGGGAAACATGATCATACTGCTTATTTTTGGGCTTCTACTGAAGGTACTCTTTTGCATCATCTTTCTTCTACACCCCATTTGTAAATGCCAATTTCTTCCAAACCCCATTGATGGATAATACTTAACCTCCTAAATTGTAATTAGAAGATACTACTATCACATATAACTTTTAGAAATTATGTTTTTGAAAAATAATTATTTCTACAAGTTATTATTAAAAAATGAAACATTTTCCTCTAGTTGATCTAGCACATCAGGTCCTAGAGGAAGTGCATAAGGATATAAAAAATTGTACTTTCCAATTTTCCATAGTGATGTTTTTTATCACTCTCCACCTTTTGTTTTTGATAAAAGAAGTAGCAAGAGGGTGTTGACCCATGACACAATAAAAAACACTCTAGAGGCGAGTTAACAATAGATTAACCACAAATAGAGTAGCAGTCAAACTAAAATATATCAGCACTTTATCTCTTTCAAAAACTAAAACATAAAAACTAGAACACCACCAGTAGATATACGCATTCATAAAAGGAACCAAGTTCAAAGTACTAAAATTAAAAGAGTTTGTACCATGCAACATAGGGAAAAAACACTTTAACACAAACTTAGAAATTAATCTATAATCTAAAGAAAAAACATATCCTAGTGGGCTAGTTGGAACATCCCAAAAAACTATAACCATCACTGGGCTCAGTTTCCTTTCCATAGGCATTTGGACCATGGGCTCAATTTCCTTTCTTCTCAGTGAGGTTCTAGGTGTTACCAACTTCATCATGGTTATTTGTCCACTCCTCTTGCAGGAACTTGAAGAGTTCCCAAGGGTCTTCATCCTTAGCAACCTGCCCATTTGAGTCCTTCTCATTTACCATACATGGGGTGCTGAAGGAAGTGTTCATGACCTTCAATGCAAAATTATTCATGTCCATCAGCCTCTTGTTGGTACTCTCCATGTCCACCTTTAATTGGGCTACATTGCGTTGGAGTTGAGCAAGTTGGAACTTGAATTTTCCCACTAGCCCAAAAGTAGTGTAATCCACCTCCTCATTGGTCTCCTTAGTCATGTTCGCCTCCTCCATTGCAATGTTCCCAGTATTGTCTTTCTTCTCAGTGAGGTTCTAGGTGTCACTAGCTTCCTCATGGTTATCTTAGTCCACCATGACCTCCTCTTGTTTTAGCATATTATTGATGGCTTTTTTTCTTCTATCCTTAGCCAGACACTTTGATCAGTGAGTTGGTCAGGTTGGGAGCTCACATCCTCAGATGTGTCAAGATTAAGGATAATCCTCCTACCCTTTTTATTAGGGTAGTGGCTAGGGGCCTCCGGAGTGCGGTCACATTTCAAACCACCTAGGGAATCATAGATAGAGTGAATATCGGAGGACTTAGGGCTCTCAGGAGGAGACAAGTCATATTTACCCTTAGACCTAGATGGATTAGCAAGGCCTTTTTCCAAAGAGACTGAAGGGGAGGGATGGGGCTGAGGCAGGGCTTCAAAGACAATAGATAAGGTGGGAGGTCAGAAAATGGCCCTATAAAATTTTGTAAAGCCTCAACATAAGGCCTTGGTGAAGGATAACAAGTTTTTTCCCCAGATTCTTTGCTTCTCAAATATCGGCCACATTACTCTCTATGGAGTGCAATAGAAAAGCTGAAATGGAGATCAAATCTTTATGCCTAAGATAATTGAGAAAAGGAAAATTGATGAAGGGTGCTCCCCTTAATACCACAAACACATAACAGAAATAGAGAAACAACAACAATATGCAAGAACAGAAAGTGGGCTTCTTATTATCTCCACAAATGTGGAATTACAAACTTTTAGAATTACAATATGCAAAGCCACATGGGAATTCCCTTACAATATTCTATAGGATAAAGCCTCGAATCAATACCCAGATCTACTACCCAGAACTGCCCCAAACTGCCTAGGACAACACTATGGGCCTTCCTTATATAGGCAATTTCCACTACCCGAGAAGGTTCCAGAGATTTAGCCTTTTAAGGCCGACCAAACTTAGAATTATTTTAGTTTACAATTTATTACATCAAAGTCAGCTCAAAATAACTTTTGAAACTAAAATAGAAATTTTGAAGGAAAATCATTTTTCGCCATTTCAGGTGACCCAACTTTCGAAGACCATAAGTCATCGCCAGTTGACCCGATTGACTATTATGACCCCAATTCGAAAAGGGCGCAAGGAGCTCTACAATGCTTGACTCAAGAAAGCTTCATTCAACTGAAAATTTGACCTCATCCGAGGCCTCTAAAGCCTTCAAAATTGAGTTCAAAGTTTCTATACCCTGTTTCCAAAACCAAAAATTTTCAATATCTTCAAAACCAGACTTGATCTGGCTATGAAACTTTATTGGTAGGCTGATATGACCAAAATGAACCTCCAGGAAAGAAATCAAAACATTCCGAGATCTGATGAACAACTTACTAAAAATAGCAAGTTTCCATAAATAGCAGCTCTGCACAAGATAGCCCTTATTGAAAACAAAACCAAAAATATTTTTGGGTGATGCAAGATTGCTCTTACACCCAGGATGCTCCTGCATAAAAAATGATAGTAGTAGAAAACCCCAAACCTTCCTTCCAACATGAATTACTTCGTGATGATCTTTCACATCTTAGGCTAGAACTCTAGGAGGTCATCAGTGCTATAGGCACCATGCTTCAGGACAGGGCTCTCCTCAAGGTTCTAGAAGAATTGAGATAGCTTTGTCTTGGAAGGGGTTTTTCTTGTCTTCTTCCACTTATAGCCAATGGTGGCAAGCCTAGTGGCCTTACCAATGACATCTTCATTGATCTCAAATGAGATGTAGTTCAACAAGACCCTCCTCTCATTCTAGGATGCCACAAATTGCCTTGAAATCATCTCGTCATGACTAGTCATACTCTCCATATAAGGCATAATGCCTCCCTCTTCATAGAAATACATAACCATTGGGTACAAGGTAAACTCTTATTCAATTTTATCTAGCTCGATTTGTGACAATCACCACCCATCTCTATCGAAGCGTAAAAACCCATAAAGAAAACTAGTAAGGGTACGCCCAAGGTGAAGGAAACACGACCCTTAGGGAATTTTCTGTAGAGCACCAAAACAATATTATGCAAACTCCAATAAAAACCCTTCTTACCAAAACAAATCTAGTTAAAAGCCGAAGGACAAATAATTTTTGAGACAAGGAAAACTAGAGTGAGGTATAGAAGTAATTAGCTCATAATTAGTATCATGAATAGGGTAATAAATGCAAATCTCATACATAATCCTTGCTAGTACTGCTAAAAGAGAAAGCACGTGAGAGTTACACCAAGAAGTGAAAAAGTACTCATAAAAATTAGCACCATATCTATGACAATCCATCATATAACAAATATGCCAGCAAGATATCTTACCATAATGGTGGTAATTCAAATTCTTGGGGCTGAGGTCATGTTGTGTACTCACCCAATTGTAGAGCATGAAATCCACAAAAATCCCCACATGGCTCATGAATTCAAAACCAACACAAGTGGCAGGAAGGAGGGAGAAAACAACAGCAACCCACCACTCCAAAAGGTATATTTGAAACATCAATGAGGTTACTATTTTTATTTTTCATTTCCTGCTAAAGTAAGTCCTAAGTAGGCTTAGGGAGAAGACTAACATCCCTTCAACAAAATAGTATGTCAGCCAGAAGACTAGTAGAATCCAAAGAGTCTACAATAGAGTTCCCTTCTCTATAAATGTCTTATAGAAAATTATTTCAGTCTAGCAAGGAGGCCTCAAATGTAAGTTAGGATAGGATCCACTTTCTACCCCACCTTTTAGGTGCCTTGAAGCACCTCAATAATGATTTTGGATTCTCCCTCAATATCAAGCAATCTGCAACCCATGCTGGAGGCAAACTTAAGCCCGAAAAGAGGACCATACCTTCCACCTGGTTAACAATTAAATGACAATGAAAGGGGCATGAGAAAGTAGATAAAACATTACCCAAGTGGTCACAAATGATACCACTGCCCACCTACATCCCCCTATAGGTTACCCCATCAAAATTGAGCTTATGCCACTAAGGTTTGGGAGGGGACCATTTAGTAGCTTTTTTGATGAGGAGTTTAGCATTGTCAAACTTGTCAAAGCCACAGTTAATTTTCCAGATATTGGCTAAAGGTATTTCTTCATCCAAGGATAGATGGTTGGGGCTTTTTTAATGGGAAATTAATAAGTTCTCTTGTATAATTCTAAAACAATTATAGAAGACATTATCAGGGAAGAGTTCCTTCTCACATAAGATTCTATTATTGCACTCCTTTCAAATACACTAGCAAAAGATCTAGGCATAATTTGAAACTATAGGAGCTGTAACAATGGATATAGGAAAGTGGGTTTCTTATCATTAGCCAAGTGTTTAACATCACGATTGAAGAGCCAGTCAAAGTTAAGTCTAAAAAATAATTAGGTTCGAGACCTCTTTGGTGAAATCAAAGTGTAGGAGAAGATGATTGATGGTTTCCTCCTCTATCTTGCAAGGCAACATCTATTGGCCAAGCTAAAACCCATTTTAGCCTCCTATTATTTAGAGTTAGGATTTTTCCATGGAGCAGAAACCACCAAAATAAGTTCACCTTAGGAATGAGTTGGGAGTTCCACACTTTCCTCTAGCAAGTTGAGTTAGCCACCTCCTTAATCAGCATATTTTAAGCTAATTTGATAGAAAAGTCACCAGTTTGAGTGTGACTCCAGATAATTTTTTCATGGTGGTCCATCATGGAAATGCGAGTTTTAGATAGCTGATCTTGAAGATTCATGGTGAGATGGATGTGTTTCAGTCTATCATGTAGGTACGGAAGGATATATATCCAATGACCCTGTCCAAAATTAGTAGACACCAAGGAGGCCACTCGAAGAGTGAGGACATTATAGATTTGAGAGAAAATGGAAGAACCTAGAGAAGTGTCTATTAACAAAGTATCCTCCAAGAACCTAATATCCTCACCATTGCCAAGTTTCCATGTTGATCCCTTTTGCAGAATACACTTTCTCTTAAGAATACTATTCCAAGTTTTAGAGCCTTGGGGTTGGCCATGTTCCATGAAAAGTTTGTAGAAACAATCCATATCCAGATACTTGGCCTCCATGATTTTTCACCAATATGAAGAAACAAGGACCAGAGAGCAAGAAACCTTAGACAATCGATGTCTATTGAGATTGATAATTTTTTGTAAGTGTAGGACACCAAGAGTCTTAAGCAGGAAGACTTTATCCCTGTAGACAAGTGGGATTCTCTTTTTCTCCTCACATCTGGACCAGAGGAAGGCGTGTTGGATTTTTACCAATTTGTAAGCCATAATTCTAGATATTTTGAAAATGGAAAGGAAATAAACTAAGATACCTTGAAGGGAAGTGGAGAGGAACTGAAGCTTACCAAGACTACTAAGGAGCTTTCCCTTCCATCCAACAGTTTTCCTTTCCCTTCTTTCAAGAATGGTGTTCTAGAAATCATTCTTAATATCTTTAATCATTAGAGGGAGTCTTAGATAGGTTGCATGGAGGGAGGCCACCTGATAATTCAGAATTCTCAAAATAAATTCCTGAATACAAGGATCCATGTTGAAGAAAAAAATCTTGTTTTTTAGAAAGTTGTTGTGTTGACCCAAGACAAAAGCATAATCATCGAGAAGGATCTTCCACACTCTAGACTCCCACACTAAGTAGTAACTAAAGAAGAAGGTTTCATAAAAAAACTACTACATAACAGAGGGGGGGAGAGTAGAAGAATACTTTATCCCATGGATCATGTCAATCTGGACCAATTACATCATGTTACGCCTGAGATCTTCAGCAAGAAGGATGAAGAGATAAGTACATACGGGGTCCCCTTTCTGCAAACCTTTACCCAGGGCGAAGTTGAGCCTTGGTTTTCCATTCATCAGCACCAAGAATATGATAGTCTCCACACACTCGTTGATGGTGTCAATGAATTGTTGAGAGAAACCAAAAGTTGAAATAACCTTGAACAAGAATGTTCAATTGATCTTACCATAGTCTTTGTAAATATCAAGTTTGAAAGCCATCCAAGGAGATTTATTATGATCCGTGGAGTATATAATTTCATGGGTAGTAATGGAAACATCCATTATCTTCCTTCTATGGACAAAACCTTTCTGATTGAGGCTAATAATTTTGTTGACAAGGGGTTTAATCTGATTGACCATGATCTTAGCAAACATTTTGTAGAGGGTGTTACATAGACTAATAGGTATGTACTCCTCCATAGTCCTAGGGTCTCCAGTTCTAGGGACCAACACTATATAAGTATCATTGAGCTATTGAAGAAGCTTCCTCATTCTAATAATATCTTGCGAAGCCCAACTCACATCGTTTCCAAAAATGTCCCAATATTCTTGAAAAAATCTCAGGGGAACCCATCAAGTCATGGGGCTTTGTAAGAACGCATAGAGAAAGCTACCTTTTTGACCTCATCCTTTGAAACCCATGAAAGAAGGAGGTCATTATCCTCAAAGGTCATATACCTAGGGAGGTGGGATAGGAGTTGGTCCTAAAATTCCTCCACATGGTTGGAGGAGTTCTCATAAAAGATGTGAGAAAAGTAATCAATAGCCAACGAACCAAACTGAACAGGATAAAAAAATATCCCTTCCCATATTGTCATGAAGAACACTTATAGTATTTCTTTTCCCGTTCTTACAATAATATTGGTAGAAGAAAGAGATAAGAATATTGCTAGAAGAAAGTGGTTTTGTGGTCCACCTTTAGCCAAAGGACCCAGGATCTCTGCTTCCAAAAAACTTCCTCCTTACCCATAACAACCTTCCAATCACTCCTAGTAGTTTTCTCATCCCTATAGAGATCAAAATAAATTTATTTGGATGTCATCCTCTACTAAAGGCCTTCAAGCTTGCCAAAGACATCTTTCTTAGTTTTAAAAATATCCCCAAAGTTGATCTTGCCCCATCCTTTGACTTCCATCCTGATAATCTCAAAAAAAAATTCCATACGGAACATTGCAGATCCCCTAACCGAGGTCAACCATTGGTGCAAAAATTTTGAGCAGAAATTAGGATGAGAGGACCACATGATGTCATACCTAAATGGTGCATTTAAGGAATGTTGATAATCCTCCCACTTCAGCAACAAGGGGTTGTGGTCACAGCTATTCCTAGGGAGAGTAGCCAAGGAAGAAACATAGCCCAAATCCAAAGAGGGGGATAAAGAAACATGGTCAAGGAGGACCTGAATGAGGTGAGAGCCTTTTCTTATTATTATTCCAAGTGAATGGATCCCCCATCATTTCCATATAAAAAAGGCAATTCAAGCTGACAAAACTAGATAAATCCCCCATGCTATCTATGTAGCTCATCATGCCTCCCAATTTCTCAGAAGGGAAAAAGGGCAAGTTGAAATCACTAGCCACTAAGAACTTAGGATATGAAAGGGAAAGGAAGGAAGAAGAGATATCATCCCACACCCCATGTCTACCAGGGTGGGTGTTGGATGTATAAACATTATAGAAGTGCTAGTGAGCCAAGAGGGAGGTGAAAGAAACTTCCAGAAAGTGTTGAGATAAACTTTGAGAATTCCCCTTAACATGAAATGGCTTCCACATAGTGGAAATACCTCCTGAGGCCCCAGAAGCTACATAATAGTAAAAATGGGCTTTCGACCATAATTTCCCAACCAACATTTCAAAATTAGCATAAGCCATCTTAACTTCTTGAGTAAATAGAATGTCCATTCTAAAGTCTTGAATATACTGCTTAACAATGAAGTGTTTCTTGGGGTTGTTAAGTCCACTAATGTTCCAAGAGAGAACAATCATTTCTTACCTTTTTGGTTGAGATCTAGGGTAAGATATCTTCCTACAACAATCTCCTTGGAAACACTCTTGTGTCTTCTAACTCTATCAAATGGTCATCCTGGTCTAGTCTACATACCAACATCAATCTTCTTGTTCCTAGTTTTTCTTTGCTAAGTCTGTCACTCTACCTCCAAGACAACTGACACACCAAGGGGGGGTGCAAGACTTAGGGGTAACAACATCTGAAGGCATACCCATAATAATTTTTAACAAAAAATCCACCTTAAGGGGTAAGGAAGAGGGAGGTGAGGGTCGACTACCAAGGATTCCACCCTCCAATAGGGAAAGCCTTAAATAAGGATTGGGGCAACCCACAACCAAGGCTGCAAATCCTAAAGGTATTTCCTCTTCTTCCAAACCAGGGGCGCAACATCCATCCACCAAAGCTAAGGGAGGGGACCCAAGGAGAACTTCTCCCAAACACACACCTACCACTAGCTAAGAAAAAATCTCAAGGTCAGGACCGACAAGAAGGGAAATGTAGACGGATTCTTCCACATCTATAGAAATCAAAACTCTACATATAAGGGTGGTAAGAATACTCTCCCTAGAAGTAGTCATAACACCCAAAAACACTTATTTTAGTTTGGGATCCTTCAAATCGGTAGATTAACAATCCTCCTTTGTGTAGCCCTTGGAGTTGTAGGATTGGAAGAAGAGAGTAGTAGTTTCATAGACAATGGCTTGAGTCAACCACCCAAGCTTAGAATTAAGGATCACAAAGTTGGGAATAGTTTTTTTGATAGAAACATTAACACATAAATGAGCAAAGACCAGATGAGATTTGGACAAAGTTACCAAATCTGCAAAGATGTAGTGACCAAAGGATCTCCCAATCCACTTGAAGACCTGCTCATCCCAAAATTCTAGGGCTAATCTAGGTAACCTGACCCAGACCAGAGCCATTCAACTAAGCTCAACATATGAGTCGAAACCAAATTTCTACTTGTCTAAAGTTAGGTAGTGCATCCCATAAAGCTAGGAGCTAGACAAAACAAATCTTAGGTCCTCCAGAGCAGTGAATTTAACTAGGAAGAGACCCCCAAGAATATCTCAGACTCCAATTCTTCCTTTGAGTTTCCACTAAGTTCATATCCACTTATTAACCATGTCAATAGTGGGCCAAAAATTGAAAACATTTCACACAATAACCATGTTGAGATCAGCCAGTTCTGTCAAAAAGAGATTCGGGGAGAGAAATATTTTTTCCTTCCTCCATGAGTGATATAACATCCAAAATAGGTTCCAAGTTTCTTAACGTGGCCCCAAAAGTGTGTCTTTCCAGTTAGTGTTGGACGGGGACAAAGGTAGGGAATCCAAAGAAATTATCGTAGAGTTCTTGACCACTAGTAGACCTACATAAGAAACAAAATGAGGGTCTCCAGGAGGGGGAGGGGGGAGAAGGTTCCCCCCTGTGAGTACCACCATTTTCAAAATTCAAAAAACCTAGAAAGCAGGTAAAAGTTGAAGAGTGAAGCTTCTTCTTTTGTTACACCCTCCAAAAGGTTAAGAACTTCAAATAAAAATAAGTGTTTGTTAGAGATTTCTATGAGAATTAAATAAACCATTATTTAATTATTATCTACAAAATAAATGAGACATTTCAGTCCTACCATTACCAAATATTCAAAAACAAAAAAAATCTTGCAACATGAGTTTTCTATATAGAGGTATCACAAAACAAAAATTAGACAAATGGGAGAGCCAATGCTTTGTCTTAAGGCCAATGAAAATCTTTCATGGAATGTTAGGGCTTAAATTATCTTAATAAATGATGTATAATCAAGCATCAAATTAATAGTATAGATCCTAGTATTATTTTGATCCAAGAAACTAAACTCTTTGATGCAATGGTCTTATCGCTTTTTGATTCCTAGAAAAAATATTCTTATCTTTCCTTGTCAATGTAAGGTCCCTTAGGTGGGCTAGTTATTCTCTAAAAATATTTCCACATGGAAATCAAGTTTACTTAATCTTCATCTCATTGAATGTGAACTTTTTCACTAGCAAAGTGTCAAATCTAAATTCTAGCTATTTAATGTTTATACGCGAATCAATATTATGGTGAAGGAAAATTTATGGGAAAGAAAAAATTATGGATGAAACTATTTTTAGAAGCTCTCAATTTCAATACCATGCTTAAAGAAAATGAGAAAGTTGGGGTTATTTTCTCAATGAAGAAAGTTTTGGAGGATTTTAACCTTTTTATCTTTGGATTCTTAAAAGAGGGCTTTATACATATAAACAAGAAAAGAAAAATAATTTTAAAATTGTTGAAAGACTCAATCCATTTATTCTATTTGAAAATTGATTATCCTCAAACAAATATCTATCATCCTCCATCCTTTCTTATCTTAGATCGGGTCATTTCCCTTCCTTCAGTCAATATTGAAAGATCGAGAACCACAAAAATTATTTTTCAAATTTAAACCTGTGGTTCAAATATTTTCTTTTATTCCAAATTATTGATAGGCCAAATAGCCCATTTTTTTAACGATATAAGATGTTTTCTTACTAAAAAGAATTGATCTTTATCAAAATTAAAGTTTGAGTGTGGAACATCAAGTATTTAAAAAATATAATTATTGAAAAAACTAGACTGGAAAAGAAATCACATAGCCTAAATGAGTTTTTAATTAATTAGGACATAGGCTGCAATAGGTTTCTTCTTGATAGGAATCTAACATTGGAACTAGAAGAGTTGTTATTAAAAGAATAACTATATTGGAAATTTAAGGCTAGAGAAATTTGGTTAAGTGAAGGGGATATTAATTCTAGATTCCATGTAGCAGTAAAGAAGAGAAAATTAAATCTGTTAATTAATAATCCAAATAATTGTTTATTAGAAGAAAGATCTGAAATAGAAAAAGGAGTAAAAAATTTTGAGAGCTTATTATCTGCTCACATACCAGTTTCTTGGGATGGTATCTATGCAATGCATTCCTCAGAGTGTCTCAGATGGGGAAAAAACTCTTAATAAAAGAATTCTATCTACCATAACTAAAAGAAATTATTTTTTTCAATGGTTACAAACAAACCTTTGAGGCCATACGATTTTATGAACACATTCTTCCAAAAGTATTGGGAATTGGTAAGTAACCTATCTTCTTCTAGCTTTGAAAAAAGCCCATAGCAATAGGAATTTTTTTATTAAAGTTGAATAAAACTTATATTTCTCTTGTTCCAAAGGTGGAATCTACCCATTCTATGGATTATTTCCCTATCTCCTTGTGCAACATTATTTATAATATATTTTAAGAGCTATTTCTTCACGAGTGGCTAATATTATTCACACAATCATCTTAAAAGAACAATGGGGATTTGTTTTGGGTAGAGAAATTTTGGGTGGAAAAGTAACAACCCATAAAATTATGCATTCCATATCAAAATATAAATTATTTTTAATGATCATAAATATTGATATGGAAAAGAATATGATAAAGTTCAATGGTCATTCTTATTTACTCTAGTATGAAGAAATGTTGATTCTCTTACAACTCGATCAAATGGATGTTCTAAATGGTTTTTTTAATGCTACAAGGGGATTGACACAAGGAGACCCCTTGTCTCCATTTCTACTTATTCTTACAGGTGAAGGTCTTAGTAGGAAAATTAAAGATGAAAATGCTCAAGAAAAATGTAAGGAAATTAAAATTTCAAGTTCCCTGAAACCATTTTTTCATTTTTTTTTGTAGATGATAAATTTATTTTTGGAAAAGTAATAATGGAATATTTGTCAATCAAAGATGTTTTATTTGTAAACAACTCCTCTTATAGATAGATCATTAATAAAAATAAATAAAAGATTTGTTTTCTTAAATATTCCATGTGTGATCTAGCAAGAACTCATGAAACTCTAGAAATTTTAGATGGGATTTGATCACTCCCATGCCAAATAATTTGTCATTCCCTTCTTCTAAAAAATGTATGTCATCAACTCTCTCTCTCTCTCTGATCGTGGGATCACAGGATGACACCACATGTCATATTGAATCCACAACCTCACCTTGAGCTTCATTCCATGTGGCACCACCCTGTTCAGTATCACTTCTATATCTCTAGTCACCTCACCATATAAATCATCCTGACCTAGACAGGTCGAAACATATCGTGATCTCATGGTCATTATCTTCCTTGCAATTTCTTTCATAAGATCACAAAAACTATAATATTTTATCATTGTTTAACTACCTTCACTCATTACCCTCTACCATGTGTCTAAAGTTGATTTATTATTGTTGACTATGCATGCGGCCCCACAAAATATTCCTCTCATTCGTTTCCCTATTTCTTCCACCAAGTTTCCTCTTCCCGCGATCAAGCTTTCCAAAAGATCCACGCCTTAGGAAAAATAATGTGTGTATTTTCAGATTAAATCAAAAAAGAATTCCCACACACTGTTAATGTAGGATATATCCCATGACAGTAACTTCATTGTCGTGCATTCCTAGAACCCTACAACACATCCAAAAATTACACATGTGCCTTGCACATTATACCAAAATGTGGATTGATCATTCCTTTGACTACCCAATGCCAATGCTTAAGGATTTAAAAAAAATATTTGGGCCTTTGCACCGGATAATTTCACTATGCAACTGGATTAGAATTTGAAACCATTTGATCAATAAAACCTTGAATCACAACCGTTCCTAGTCCACATACATACAGTCTACAACAAGGTACATATGGAGTAAGAGATTTCAATCTTTGAACCAGCCAATTTCATTATGTCCTCCAACTAGGCATGTTAATAAACAATAATCTGGATTCCAAAATTATTTGATAAAAATATCAGATGGACTCATGGGAGGTAGCAATGTGGGATATTGGATCACTCTTACATGGACAGAAAAGGGATGCAACTGGGAGCTCTTGACAACTACTTGGCCCAAAGTTATAACCTTACATATTTGACCACTTAGAATTGTTGGACTTCATAATGAGGGAATCAAATAAAAATGCAAAAGGAAAGGCCTTGGAAAATTTGGCAAATAAATTCATGAAGCCTTGAAAATGCACATGGGGTACATTTGTGATGTCCAAAATATAGGGAAAACTCAAATTGCACTCATCAATCATAGGTCCTAAAATTGAAGACCTAAGAGTATGCAACTTGAAATTTCTGATTAAGAATAAAGTGCAGATTTACATGAATCCCCTTCAATTGGGCATGTGCAAAATATGTCAAAATTGATTCTGCTGGTCTAAAAATTGAATAATATGCTATTTGATAAACAATAAACATGTCCACAAATCTGTAACTCATGCAACTTAACAAGACTTAAAATATTCAACTACAAAGTAGGCATTTTCAACCTATTTTATACTTAGGCACAAATGTCGATTGGCGAACTTGCTAGAATTGACACTTTACAAAACCACTTCAATTTGCAAACTGGGGGCAGAAAATGATCAAAAGGAGTTTAATGAAATGTGGGGAACATACATTTCTCCTGATAAAACATGAAACTTACAAGGTAGTTGAAATTCTTGAAAGCCAAAACAGGGCACTCAACCACATGCAAAGGAAGACTTCAAATTTTTTAACAATGGTAATCTCAAGAAATTAAGAGTACCACCACATGCGAATAATATTACTTCAGTCTTAAACAACTACTCTAGTTCAGTTTTAACTAGCAATAATACATGCATTCAATCCTCAGTTTGGGTATGTACATGAATGATAGGGAGAAATTACACCTGCGAATACTCTGCTTTAATCTCAACCGCCACTGTTCTCTTATCATACCCAAGTCTTTAGACTTCTCAAATTTCGTACTTGCATAGGAACTTCAAATATTCTCTATGATCTTCTGATTTTTTCTTCCATAGTGATGTCTTTCTCTAAAATTGCTACAGCTATTGTGACAATTCTTCATAACTTTAATCAGAAACTTCCTGCAACTTCCTTATCTTGTCTGTGCACTTGATTGTGATTTTTCTTCAACGATTTACCTTTCCCTGATATCCTTTATCACTTTATTAACTGATACATTAACATATGCAATTCTATCCTTAACTACGATCTCTTGTCTCGTGGCTTTGACAACTATACCAACTTCCTTTGCATTTTGAAAAAAGGCCTTTTGATAACTTTTTCTTACAACTAGATGCCTTTATTTTTCATGGTAACAATAAATACCAATTTCAACTTTCAACTTACCACCATAAGTTTTGTTTAGCTTACCCCTAACTAATACAGTTCTAAAATGGTTTTAGTTTAACATAAACTATTATATGCATGAAGTGGTTTATAGCTAACAACTAGCTTCAAATACAAGTGGTTTCAAATGATGAAAAACTTTACATACAAATACATTTAGATGACCATAAAATTTTCATAGATATGGTTTTAAACAACCATGAACTATCATGATGGAGGATTTACTAATTCAAATTTGTCACTTTTGATAAACTTTTATCACTCTTATAATTTCGAAAGAGAAAACATTGAGGATCCTCAAAAAATACTAAAAGAACATATTTCACAAAGAAACTTCTATAGCAATCCAAGAAAGCTATCTCTCACCTTCAATTGACTCAAACAACTATCAACACTTTCAAACATTAACACTTCTCTTCATGTAAACAAAATTTGTTACTTTGGCATTTTTTCCAAACCAACAACAACAATTAACAAACTAATGTCTATGTAACTTTTACAATTTTAGATCATGGGTCCTTCCCTAAGGGAGTTGGGCCTAGCCAAGCTCTGATACCAAACTAAAAGAAATGCAATAAAACAAAAAAGAAATAATACAGAGATAAATAATATGCTGCAATACTGAAAAACATATTTTATTGATCAGATAAAAAGAGATAATATTACCTCTCATTTATAGAGAGTTTGATAACAGAACACTGAAATAGAACTCCTAGTTATCTTCCTACATGGAGTAAACTACATTCCTTTCATTTAGGAAAAGTGAGAATTGACTGTAGGAAATTACTGACTATTATATGATCCAAACTGATTCTTATTGCGTACATGGAATGAGTCTTATATATGACTTAATGATTTCATCGTTGTAACTGTATATTCGCTTAACATTACCTAACATGGAGGAGATAATATATGCATGAAGGAAACGTTAGATTGGAAGAAATTAATTTCCTCCAACGTGTTTTTTTTAGTTCTCTATTATTTCATCTGCCCCTCTGTAGTTTTGTTCTCTATAGTTGAATTGAATTGTTCTTCTCCTGCTCTTGTTCTGTACTGTTATGCCTTCCCTCTCCAACCAATACACTCTATCAGATCTCTGAGATCCTTTTGTTCTGTAATATATTGTGCATCTTTGAAATACATATATATTGCGCTGCTATCGAGAAAAGGTAAATTGAAAAACTGTAAAACACTCCAAGAATTTAACTCTTGAAAAACTGTCAGAGATTATTAACATTGGTATACATGTTATATAATAATAGGGCATGTACTTTTCATGACACAAAAGGAAGCATCAAGCTTGTATGTGTAGTCTCCTATGACTATTTAGAAATAGACCATCTAATATGGTCGATTATAAAAAAATCAATCTTTCTTTTCCCATTGATAAGATTGTAACGGCAACAAAATCATGTAACTAACATCATCACTATCTGAACTTTACTTGTTGTCACTGGAACAAATTAACCACAAGAGAATACGACTGATTTAAAATGTATTTCACTCAGCTAATAGAGTTCTAAGTTTAATTTTTCTCAATAAAAAAACAAATACTTGATTTGAGAGTGCGGTTCTGATTTGAGAGTACAGTTTAAAGTGTGTTGTTTGATGCATTATTAATTTCAAAACGATTTAACTTTACCATACACCATCCTTTTGTAAACTTAGTTTTTAAGATTTGAAATTTAAAGATTTCATCTATAATCAGAAGGTAGTTGGTGTCTTGTTAATATATATAATTTTAAAATTATATATTATTTTTATATAATTATTAAGAAATATTTTTATAATAATATAATAATAAATCTGATTTTAAAAGTATTGTAATGGAAACAATTTTGTAAAAGTACTCTCTTCAATATAATGATATGGATTTGATTTGTTTCAAAATTGATGAACGATGTCATTCCAAGACTAAATATCAAGAAAACAACATAATCGTATTCCCATAAGAGACACTCATTATTGAATTCCTAATCCCTTGAACATAGCAAAGACTTGTGTTTAATTACATGATGGAATTGGCTTTCTTAGGTCTACCAAAACCTAGATTTTGGCACAGGAAGCTAATGGACTATAAACATAATCCCAAGACAATTACTGATTACTTTGAAGAACTCCTCGAACTAGAATTCGGGGGGGTAAAATGCAAACATATATGCCCAACTCATCTAAAATATAATCAATCCTCTTAACTTTGAATTTTCCTAGGTAAAACATTTATTTTTTACCTTCATTTTCACCATGAAAAAATTCATCCTTTCATAATTTGATTGATTGTATGGTTGTAAATGCATGGAGGGTCATCTTACCTTAAAATAAGGATCCACTTTATCTTTTATAGATTTTTTTATTATATTGATATGTTGAGCATAAAATGTCGTAAAATGTTGTCCCAATTGTAAGAGTTACTAGAAATGAAAAAGACATTAGCAATACTTATTTCTTTATTACAATAACAAGTTTAAATTATAAAGCTTTGGAGGGTTATATTAAAACACTGTTCACTCTGTACACAATTTTGTTATTTATTTATCTAATCATATATCTGAGTGACAAACCTCAATAAAGAAAAAGATGTGATATGATTTTGTTCTTTACTTTAATTTTTACCTGGTTTTGAAATGCCATTCTTTTTCAAATTTAAAAATAAATTTAATCAAATGTTACGAATCAGTTTTACAATCATCTCAAATCAAATATTTATTTCTAAATTTAAATAATTATTTACATTAATGCAAGGTCAATAGTATTCTTTTGAGTTAGCTTTATTCTCTTGAAATTAATTAGCTACACGGACAAGTAAAGCCCGACTAGAAATAAAGCGAAGTACCCGATTGTCTTGCTGGTGTTTCTTCCTTGGACCACACAAAAAGGATACACAAATCGTCTAATAGTTTTAAGGTTATTCAGCATTGGAATCCTTGCAGTGCTTTATTAATCTCCAACCCTTTCTCAGTTTGATCAAATGTATTCTCAACTGGTCTTCTTGATTTTGAGAGAAATGCTAATTAAGAATTATTACAAAACCGAAACCAAAAGTTCCATTAAAATCATCTGTGAAACTCTATAAAGATGCTAGCGATATTGACCGCAATTCTTGAACTTATTTTCATAAGAAAATGAAGATAAAATAAATAATCAGTGAGAATTAGAATAAGGCAGTATTTTGATAAGGCTAATAACAAGAATTACAGTCTACAATGTTAGGATCTTCCTTATTTTTAAAATATTTTGGGTATGGAACTTATAATCTTGCTTTTGTAGTAATTTTTTATTATTGCTACTCTGATTCTAGCTTTCTCATTCGACTTATCTACTCCTCTCACAACTTGCGAAAGAAGTACTACTGATAAGCCAGACTGTTATGTTCTTTCATGGCTCATGTATTACATGTATTTTAGAATAGTCTCAAATATTTATGGGTGTCGTCATATTGGGTATATGATGATTGGTTGGATATGATAATATTTATTTGGCTCATTAGAAATGGTAATTTCTTTTCCAAATCTTGAAGATAAATAACTGACTATATATAAATTATTCATGTAGAAAAAGAAAAGCGTGAATGAATATGTGCAGGGTGGGTATAAAAACTTGGATTCAGATTAAAAAAATTAGAAATTTAAATATATATTTCTTAAGATTAGAAATATTATTTAATCTATTTTAATTTTATATAGATAAGAGAAAAAGGACATTATTTATTTTATTTAACATATAGATAAATTAATATATAAATAATTATTTAGTTAAGGAAAGTTATAAATATTTTTTTTATTTAATGTAAGTTAAATTTTTTAAGATGATCATATAGTGAAATGGGTTTGATATGTAATTATGAATTTTAACGAGCATAATAAGAATACCACCAATCAGCCAACATATTAATGGATGAAACACTAGAGGCATAAAGGTTGACAATCTACACAATAGTTAGTTAACTTTTGAGATCAATGACCTATTGAACAATCATCAGCCAAATATAATGCACATGAATTTTTATGTGCTTTGTCTACTAATGATAAAAAAATATATTTTAGAAAATCTATTTGACACTAGCTATCAAAAAAATATTACTATAATTCATTTGAATACTAGAT
The DNA here is from genome assembly GCA_027943335.1 of Chamaecyparis obtusa. Classification (NCBI taxonomy): domain Eukaryota; kingdom Viridiplantae; phylum Streptophyta; class Pinopsida; order Cupressales; family Cupressaceae; genus Chamaecyparis; species Chamaecyparis obtusa. The sequence goes on from BSBK01011982.1 coordinate 197,634, forward strand.
ACAAAACTTAGTGAGAATATGTTGAAACCATATGAAGCATGTGGTTTTAGTAACAACCACTCGCTACTTAAAAGATAGATAAATAGTAAGATTTCCCTTGCTTGACTAACAAATAAATCCTAAACTAAGTGGCAACCTATAACAATGTAAAATTGTGATCTCAATTTGCAGAAAATAAAGATGTGTATGCAACCTAATAGATGATGTTTTTCTTTGTGTCAATATCCTCATCATGAGGAGCTTGAGACTAAGAAGTTGACTAACACCAGCTTTAAGAAATTCAAGAGTGTTCTTCTCTATTTTGGAAAGAAGGAAAAGAAGGAATAAAACTAAAACTAGTATACAAGAGATAAGACTAGAATTAGAATTCATAGAGTTGAGGAAGAGCCACTCTCTTGATAAGATTTTTAAAGAAATAAAAGAAAAGAAATTAGGTACTTCACATTATTTCAGGTTGGGATTTACATCATATCTTAGCTGTAAATTTACTACTAGAGAATAATGTTAATAATTATAAGCACAAATCTAACAAATAGCACATAGACAATCTGTTTCAAATAATATATATGATTTGAGAGGATTTCTTAGATTAGGGTGATTTCTTAGAGGTTAATAATTATAAGGGAAAGGTACCAATACTAGCTATAGCTAACTTCACAATTCCATAGATCCTAAATAATATTTAAATATGGATATTTTTTTTGGTTGTCATCATATCCAACTTAACTTCTTAAAGTTGGTGTTTCAGCTTCTCATTGTTAATGATGCACGATGTGGGATTTTTTATGCTCAAAGGGTCAAAAAATTGTCATTTCAAAATGTTTCTTCATACATGACCCTTATTACACCAATAGTAGTTTGGGAGAGAACCAACAAAATATTTAAAAACATCCAATTAAAAAATTAAATAATAGGTAATTATAAGTATTTATGTGTATGGGCCCTCTCACATTTTTCACTTTTTCATTACTTAGGTAGTTCATCAGTGCATCCTTCTTCCTTATTGTATTGGATGTTTAGTGATAATTTTTTTGTCCTTCATATGTATCATTTTCACTTTTTTTCATCATTTTTATCCATGGAATTTAGGATTTCATTTCAAGGATTTCTCTCACTTAGTAATGTAAAAAACATTCAACCCATGATTTCTCATTTCATTTTTTGAGTCAATGAGATAATTTCATCTATTTTCATTCACCTATTTTGTCAAATTTGTATTAATCATATGATTTCATGTAGGGTTCACCATTAGATGTCATGTATTATTTTTTTTTATAATTTGTGTTATCTCTATTGAGCCTTCTAAGGTTGTCATTAGTACCAAAGGAATGTATAGATATCCGTCGATTACTTACAATGAGCTAATCGGTAACATAAAGAAAAATAGACTATTCAGTAAAGCCTATGCACTGAGTGACAGATAGTTTACCGAGTACCAGCAGACACCAACATCAAAAAATAGTAAACACCGAGCATTGCAGTATACACTGATCAGTTTACACAGTGTTTATCGAGTATCACAAGAAACAACATAGTAATCAAGAATGGCACATTCTTCTATGCAAATGGTTACAATGGTTTGTAAAATATTTTATCAAGATCGAGGAACATTTAATGTAATGATATTCATTAAATACAATGTATATCTTTTGTAATAGATGATCTAGGTTATCATTGTACACCATAGATCTTAGGGTTATGATTATAGTGTGTAACCTAATTATGTTAAAGCGGCTAAACAAAACACTATATATTTATGTGTTCGCATCATTTTGTAGAGAGCTGATATATATGAATCATAGAGCACTTGAAGCATTTTGCCTATCTTCAAGTCTATCAGTTTACAGAATAGAACCAAGCATAGTAGAATTCAGTTTGAGCAGAATTAGTAGAGGCTACCGAGCATATTCAAAGCAGAGATTCATCACAAGTAAGGTGATATTTTTACCAGAGCTTATAGATCTATAACAGACAATTGAGTGTCAAATAGCAGATAAACACCTATTGCTTTCTGAGAATTGTAATAGAGTTTTTGATAAAATCTCTTAACAGAGTAGACTTCACAGTCTTATGTAAATCTCTTAATCGAGTGCACACTTTAGTAGTGTTGCTAAAATCCTATAACTAGGTAGATCTAGCTGATCTAACATGTCACTCCTAATAGGGTGAGATCACCAGAAGTGATCAAAACTTGTAGCCCTAACAGGCAAACCTTTTCTATCTACAGTAGTGAAGAATTTGTGGGTGTCATCCCCACTGCAATTTTTACCTTCTTACAAGGGTTTCTGCATTACCAAAATACTTGTGTCATGTGATTGTGTTATAGATTTCATGTTGTTTACTTATTTATGTTAAGTAGATAAACAATTCATGCAATTAGATTCAAGTTATATTGGTCGGTTATCACTGTTTACAGTTTTAGATCTGAAAGGTTTTATAAGTAAAGTTTTGAAGGCACTAATTCACCCCTCCCCTCTAAGTACCTATCTCTCCTAATTCCAACAATTGGTATCAAAGCACAATTTTCTTATTGAATAGTTTAACCACTGAAGGGTAAAGATCTAAGCCATGGAGAGATACAAGCCTTACAAGACTATTGAAAATCAGAAGATACAAAAGAAAATTTTTGTGGAACAATATAAGCAAGCCAAGGAAGGACTGAGGAAATTATTGGATGAAAGGAAGAACCTAGCAAGACTACAGAATGACATCAGTTATCATGAAGAACCTATTGATGACATATTTGAACACACTAGATCTAGTTCTGGAAGCATCTCCGATGGATTTGAAAGCATAATCACTGATCTATTTGAAAAGAATCAATATTTAACTGATCAAGTGAAAGCACTACAAATTGGTCAAGAATCTCAAATGGTAAGAATGATAGAAACAATGAACAAAGAAAATCAAGTCAAGCAAGAAAGAAATCTAGCAATCGATGACCGAAGACAGATGAGTGAACAACTTCAAACTAAAGAAAGTGAGATACAAAGACTCACTGAATGACATTTTCAAGTAACTAATCAAGTGATGACTATGAATCAAGAAGTAAACCGAGTGAATGCAGAATTGTCAAGAAAATTGGAAGATGTTGCAAGACTCAGAGAAGAAAATGACAAGCTGAGAAATGAAGTGAAAAATCAATAGCAACAAAATGAAATGAAGAAATTCATTGAGGACAATTCCAAGAAGATTGATGAATTTTTAACTAATCAAAGAAGATTTGGGAGCAAAGTCGGTATAGGCTACACCGGTGAAGGAGAAACATCACAACAAGATGAAAAAGTCAACATCAGTCAAAATCAGAAACCTAAAGTGCTAACATGATATCATTATGGCAAACTTGGACATACATCTAATGTGTGTAGAAGAAAAGCACAAGGTAAGCCTCCTGTCACTCCTAAGTTTAATGGATATTGTTATTACTGTGGAAAGTTTGACATCCTGCTTATGAGTGTAGAGCTAAGAAAAATGATCTTGCTAATAAGACTACTATGGATAAAATATGCTATACTTGTAACAAGCCTAGACACACTGCACGAGACTACAAGGCAAAAATGAAGCAAGTTTGGACACCTAAGGAGAAAGCACAATGCAAACCATATCAACCAAAGAGACAAGGTAACTCTTATGTTTGGGATTATAATACATGGACTAACTGTGTTGTATGTGGTAGATATGGATACATTGCAACAAACTGTTATAGAAAGAGTCAGATTGGACAATCAAGAAACTGGACAAACTTTGGGATGGCTTGTATGCACTGCCATAAGGTCAGTCATTTAAGCAAGAACTACAAAGACCGAGCACTAGATGAGAACCATATATTTGAAAGTGGATATACTATTGTTGATATCATGAAGTTAAGGAACACTATGTGGAAGAAGGCATCTAATGAGAATGCTAAGTCAAGTAATGTTGTCGGTGAAACCTCATCCACTGGATTGGGTGACATCGGTACCTCCACTTAAAGTGAAATAGGTATGTATGGGACTGATATTTCAAAAGATCACATTTTTCATATAGTTCCTTATGCATAATGCTTTTATACCAAATTAGCATGAATAAAGATGCACTATGGTGTAGTTTTCATGAGCTAACAATATTATACAGTCGGTAAAAGAGAGATCGAGAGTTGGTTACCCATCGGTAATCACTATCTAAGGTTAACCGAGCATATGTATCAACCGATGAAGAAGACCTATGTTAACGAAGCGGATGAAAGTTTTAGTAGACACCGAGCTGACAGCTGTGTCATACCAAAAGTTAGATGGAGCATTTATTACATAAAAGTTTGAGCGGGAACATCAAAAATCTATAAATACATGGGAATAGAGTTCATTTCTATAATGCGATTTCGAAGAGTGGAGAATTCAAAGAAGTAGAGTTAGAGCTAAAGGATTTTCTGAAGGATTCAAGGCTATGCTAGATCGAACTGACATCACTCTTCACAATACTGAGTAAGTTCATTTTTTATCAAACACTTCCTATTTTGTTGCTTGCTGAAACCCTAGAATCAATTTATGGCATCAACATCGTCTACAAGAAAAACTAAAAGTGTTGAAGAGGAAGTTAACCTAATCGTTAGGGAAAATTTTATTGAACTGAAGTTTAAACCACATCCTAAGGTCGCAGCATAGACAGATTCAATGGGTGCATTTTTGAGCATACCAGAAAGGGTTTTACTAATAGAAGACGTAAGGTCTTACATTCACTGCTAAATATGGAGATAAGTCAGAAACATCTGAAGGGATACTAGTTGAACAGGAAATCGAAGGTCAGCTATAGTTAGTTGAAAAACCATATGATAGCAAGGAGACCAAATCAGAAAAAGAAGTCGATCCTACACAGGTTCCTCCACCTAAAATTCCTACAAAGATGCAGTCACCGATACATGAAGGTATGAAGACACATTCATCCACTATAGCACCTCCTACCGAGAAAGAAGAAGCAGTAAAAGTAACAAAAAGAAGAGCAGCTACACCAACAAAGAAATACATTAAGAGAAAGAACAAGATAGTAGCTGAGGCACCAAAGAAAAAGAGTAAATATATAAGAAATAAGGAAGACTTAGAGGATACAGAGACAGAGGATGATATAAATCAATTTAAAGTGGTTAGTAGCAAGGCCAAAATAATAGATGAAGTCATTAAGGACATAATTGAACATGGAGACCTCGCTGATCCTTTGCTAGACAGATTTGACAAAATGTCAAAAGAAGATCAAACTAAATTTGAAGAGGCTGTCATCCAAATGATGATAAAGAGAAAGTTCCAATGGAGTTTGCATGTGCCTTACTGAATAAATTGGATGATATAATTACTGAGAAATGGGCTGTCGCATTAGACACTGAGAAGAGAAAGAGAGAACTCTCTCTAGTTCGGGCAGTTGCATACTTAAGCTTTGGGCAAGTTAGTGAATACTTGACCAAGTACCAAGCAAACTTTATGATCAAGAATAGAGCCTTAATGATCATGGATGACAATGTAGTAGATATGGATGTCACTACATATTTTATATGGACATCAATTTTGAAAGCTGAAGAAAAAGATGAGCAACAAGCATTTTTGAACCTGTCTAAGAAGAGACAAAATTCTAAAGGTAAAGGTATTTACATTGATGAAGGACTAGCAAAGAAATCAAAGAGTACCGATATATCAGTTACTGAGGAAATTCATATAAACGAGGACAAGGAAGAAATAAAAGTTTCACAGGATGCACTAGATAAAGTTGAAATCCAACTGGAAAAGAAAACCGATGATGATGTACTCATTATAGACATAACACATGGTGATCCTGATGACCAAGATGATGAAGATGTAAATAATGCACCAAAAAAAGATGAAGCAATATTGCAGCAGAAATTCTTTCCCAAGTACAACCCGATGGCTCAGATCTTGAGAAAAACAAAGATATAACTAGAGATCAACACACAGAAAAACCTATAGAGACAAATGAGCCTCCACATACAGAACCAAAGGAAATAGATGAAGCAAAAGACACATAAGAATCAAAGGCAACCAAGGTGATTCCACCGAACACCACAACCAAAACTCCTACTACAACAAATAAGACCACCACTACTGAGCAGAAGAAGGAAGAACAAGTGCAAACAAGGACACTCCAAAGACTGGAGATAGATCCATTGCTATCATTGAGAAGAAATCACCCCTAGCATAGAAGAAGAAGAAGAAGAAGAAAGGAAAATGGCCAGTCACCCTAAATGAAGTGATGATTTTACCTGAGTGTGACCCGAGGACCCTAAGCCTCGAGGAATTGAGTAAATATGGGGAGTTGTGTTCAAGAAAGGTAGCGCAAGAAAAGCTAAAGCAAGAGCACAAAAGAAAAGAAGTACTAAATGATGTGCGGGATATCCTCCAATAGGTAGTACCTAAGATACACATTGATGAGAATACACCCATTATAGATCAGCTTGCTACGCTTGCCGAGAAGATCAATGCCCTAGACACCAATGCAGATAAAAGAATTGAAGAAAGGGAAGAATCTAGAATACAACACAAATTAGTAGAGAAAATCAGCCAAGAAGTAGCATTACTTAAGGTCAAATTATTTGAGGTAATTGCTGACACAAAATCCATCACCCAGATAATTTGTCAATACTTACTAAAGCTATGTACTCTAGACACCTTCACTGTTGAAGTCAGTGAAAAGATCAAAGGTTTAGAAGCCGAAATACAGTTGAGTTCTAATGTAGCTATCATCGAGCCACATGCTTTCCTAAAGTATATTCACCGAGTTCAGGAACTCTGGCGGTTGATAGCAGATTTGAAGAAACAAGAAGTGCACCTAACAAATCAAGTTACTGAGTTGCAGACCGAACTTATCCCATACCTAAAAAATTTTGAAGCCCACATTGTCAAAGCCAAGCTATTAGTTGCAACACCAAAAATTTTGGTGTTAGAAAAAATCTTTGACATGCATGCACAAGTCGGTCTTGAGCACATTGCTCTCACCAACGTGAAAGAGGAATGGGAAAACCTCTTGGAGTCACTAAAGAAAACCCATTAGTCAATTTTTGATAAGCTGTGAGTATACAAACTCAAATTTGGTATTTGGCATTACTATCAAAAAGGGGGAAAATAATGTATCAAATATTATTATGCCAAATATTATGTACATGGATGCTATGTACACTATATTATCGAGAGCATTCACCGAGGGGGAGTACTTCATACTTAGAAATTTTTTTATGTGTATATGTATATGGAGGAGATATAAGGAGATATAAGTCACATAGAGATTTTTGTATTTATACATTTGAAGTTTTGATACTAATGCAAAAGGGGGATATTTTTATCTCTATTGAGCCTTCTAAGGTTGTCATTAGTACCAAAGGCATGTATAGATATCGGTCAATTACTTACAATGAGCTAATCGGTAACATAAAGTAGAAGAGACTAGTCAATAAAGCCTACACACCGAGTGATAGATAGTTTACCAAGTATCAGCAGACACTGACACTAACAGATAGTAAACATCGAGCATCATAGTATACACCGATCAGTTTACACAGTGTTTACCGAGGATCACAAGAAATGACATAGTACTCAGGAATGGCATATTCTTCTATGAAAATGGTTACAATGGTTTGTAAAATGTTTTATCAAGATCGAGGAACATTTAATGTAATGATATTCATTAAATACAATGTATATCTTTTGTAATAGATGATCTAGGTTATCATTGTACACCGTAGATCTTAGGGTTATGATTATAGTGTGTAACCTAATTATGTTAAAGCGGCTAAACAAAACACTATATATTTATGTGTTCAAATTATTTTGTAGAGAGCTAATATATATGAATCAAGGAGCACTTGAAGCATTTTGCCTATCTTCAAGTCTATCAGTTTATAGAACAAAACAGAGCATAGTAGAATTCAGTTTGAGTAGAATTAGCAGAGGCTACCAAGAAGATTCAAAGCAGAGATTCATCACAAGTAAGGTGATATTTTTATTAGAGCTTATAGATCTATAACAAACAATTGAGTGTCATATAGCAGATAAATACCTATTGCTTTCTGACAATTGTAATAGAGTTTTGGATAAAATCTCTTAACAGAGTAGACTTAACAGTCTTATGTAAATCTCTTAACCGAGTGCACACTTTAGTAGTGTTGCTAAAATCCTATAACTAGGTAGATCTAGCCGATCTAACATGTCACTCCTAATAGGGTGAGATCACCAGAAGTGATCAAAACTTGTAGCCCTAATAGGCAAACCTTTTCTATCTGCAGTAGTGAAGAATTTGTGGGTGTCATCCCCATCGTAGTTTTTGCCTTCTTACAAGGGTTTCTGCATTACCAAAATACTTGTGTCATGTGATTGTGTTATGGATTTCATGTTGTTTACTTATTTATGTTAAGTAGATAAATGATTCATGCAATTAGATTCAAGTTATATTGGTTGGTTATCACTGTTTACATTTTTAGATCTGAAAGGTTTTACAAGTAAAGTTTTGAAGGCACTGATTCACCCCTCCCCTCTCAGTACCTATCTCTCCTAATTCCAACAATTTGATCATACTATGATATTTTTATTTTTATAATTATAGTACAAAGTAATTATCTAAATGGCATCAAGGGTTTCAATATAATGTGAAATAATTTTGTGGATGCAGTTGAGGGTTTAATTATAACTTCATTCAGCTATGAAATAGTTATGTGTATGTCCTTGAGATTTTCTTGATGTTATGCTTTGAAACAATTGTAAATTTTTGATATTAAGGGTTAGATTAAAATGATTTTCTTTTACTTATTTCATTGCAATGAGAAATAATTATCTATATGGCATCAATTGTTTCAATGTACTAGAACATAATTATATGTATGGTGTCTAAGGGTTTCATTATGTTGTTAAATGATTATCTTATTTCAGTTTATTATAAAATCATTATTTTTATGGCATCAACTATTTCATTTTACTATGAAGTAATTATCTTCATGGATCTGAGGCTTTCATTATGTTGTAAATTGATTATCTGTATGCTATCAAGGGTTATATTCAAATCATTTTAGTTTGGTGATTTATTTTTACTATAAAATAATTATTTGTATGGTATGTATTATTATTTGTTAGGAGAATACTAGTTTAATAGGGGCCAAAAACCCAAGTTATACATAAAAAACAAACATCTCATTCAAAAGATAACACTAGAAACTAACCAGATAGGACCTAGACACCAAAAAGTAGAAAACAAGAGTAAAAAATAAACTCTAAACAAATCTAACATCTTGACCATTTTTTCCTTCTTTCTAATTATGTTACCATTAATATCCTTAATTTTTTTATAATGCTATCTAAAGGGATTGTTCCCTTATTCTTGCTCCTAAATCTGGTGCTAGGACCCGATATAGTGGAGGTGGTCTCATTCACAACCTTGACATCATTTTCCTCTTCCATATTTTTGCTCGTCTTCTTCACTTGTGAATCCTCAACACTATCCTCATTATGCTTTTCACCAACCTTATATGTGCTCATCTTCTTAACCTGTAAATCCTCATTGGTGTATTTTTTTATTGGCTTTGGCACTAGTAAAAGGGGAATAAATCTTATCCTTTGAATGGCTGTGAATAATAACTACTTTCTCATTAAGATTCCTAAGATCTGATGAACTACAACTTATTTAGAACCTGATTGAAGAATCTATGATTTAAGATCACTATGCTGATTGATTAGATATGTAATATGATTGAATTAGTATTATGTTGTCATTGATGTCAACTAGTTTGATAGTACTTATCTTGTAAGTTACTATACCGAAACATCTCTAGAGAAGGAGTGAAAGAGATGATGATCAAAAATATTTACATAAGGAAGATGGATATGATAGATGAGGATAAAGAATACATTGAGTAACTTGTTGATGAGCCTATGACTTCATGTTATTGACTTGATTATGTTTCATTCATCTATGATGAGGAAAAGAGCTAAAAGACACAAAGTAGTGTTGTCGATTGATGAAGCATTTAGTATACACCAACGGAGTGTAGTGTATACCGAGTGCAGTATAAACTGAGCTTGTGTTCACCAACGCATTTCTTTGTTAACCTCGAAGAATAGAATGAACTAAATGATTAGTTTAGTCGATAAGATTGATGAGCTAGAAAGTGTATGATTATGAGGTAACATATAATGTTTCTTATGAAGATTGATGGCTAACAAAATTCAGGAAAGATCTAATGGATGAGAATCAAACGTGTTATTGAAACAAGTGCCACAATATGTTTAAGAGGCAAAATCAACGAAGAGGATTAAGCAGCAAAATTTGATGGAGCAGAAGAAAATGGTTTACATGTCTATATAAGAGACTAGAGATTTCATAACAAGGTGGTGATGCCGGAAGAAAAGAAAAATGTAGAATAATCGTGTGAACAAGTTTTCATGCATTCTGATCATACTGGTTAAGGAGAACCCTACTACAAAGAATTACCTAGTGACAAAGAGTGATTATCGATGGATAGTAAGTTGATATATTATTGAATCGGGAATGTTACATTGATCAAAAAGATTTGTATGAGCTGAATATTGATCTACAATCTGCAATTGAAGTTGTAATAGATCAGATCACCTACTGTTACATATTTAACCATTGTACATAATCAAATCTCTTAACCGAGTGGACTAAGAAAGTCTTATTATGTATCATTCATAGAATGAACATTGTTATCCTATCAACCCCAGAGTGACTACTAGTTGGATGATAATGGTTGGTCTTAAATACTCTAACAAGGTCACACCTAAAGTGTGTTTGTAACCTTTAACAGAGTTGGGTCTTCACCAACCTCACTTTAGAAGAGTGAATATTTTTGGGTTGTCGGTCCTAGGTGGTTTTTCCCTTCACAGGGTTTCCACGTTAAATCTCTTGTGTTATGTGTTGATTGTGATATTTGTTTGATGTCATACTTACATGTTGCATATTTGATTTGATCCATAACTACTATAATTTTTAGACTGATAATCGGTAAATGCACAGATAATAAAAGTATTTTAAGTTACCGAGCAACATAAATAGAAGTATTTGTTTTTTGGATTATACATTTTGTATTGGGACAATGATTAACTGATTCACCTCCCTCTCAGTTGTTCTAACAATTGGTATCAGAGCATAGGTTTCTTGGAACAAAGTTTTAAGGACTTCAGTACAAAGATCTCAAAATGTATAAGAGGGAAGTGCCAAAACTGAACAAAGCGAACTTCACACTATGGTAGAGCCGGATGAAGTTGCACATATCTGGAATTGGGAATGCTACACTAGAATTGATGGAGAATGGTTATATAGAACCAAACCCTAGTTCCCCAACACTTGATCAACTAAAAGATAGGCATGAACATAATATTACTATGATGGAAATTGTTGTTGCCTGTACCGATGCTGAATTTGAAGATATTAAAAGCTGCACTACTACAAAAGCCATGTGGGATAAACTTTCTCAAGTTTATAGTGGAGATGCAAATGTTAAAAGAGCTAGAGCAAAAATATTAAGGGGAAGATTTGACGATATGAAGATGAAAGAAGGTGAGAATATTGTGCAATATATAAATAGATTGAAAGAGGTAGTACATGCTATTAGAGAATTTGATGGAGTCATTAGTGAAGAAACAATGGTTAGCAAAATACTTAGAACCTTATTGCCAGTTTATGCAATCAGAATATCAACTATTCATGAAACAAGGTCTGCATCTGGTAATGTACTTACACTTGACAATCTGATTGGTAAACTTACAACCTTTGAATTAAATAACTTTGATAACATTTTTGGTCTATCTATGGAATCTACTTTCATGTCTTCTCTGAAGATCGGTAAGTCTAGTAGAAATAATAAAAATGATGATAGTGATAGTAATACCGATGATGAGCTTGATGAACTTGAAGCTCTTATGGCCTGAAGGTTACCCAAAGGTAAAGGAAGGTATAGAGTTAAGCTACCTTTGGCATGCTTTAACTATAAAGAGGTTGGCCACATCACTGCTAGATGTCCACATAAGAAAGATGATGAAAGATCCAAAGACCGATCCGAAGGAAGCTATGGGAGAATATTCAATAGAGGCTACTGACACAACAGAGATAACCTAGACAACAATGACAAAGGAAAAAAGGTATGTTTCATAGCAAAGGATAATGAATTTGAATCTAATTTTGATGATAATGTAGAAGTTGTATTTGTTTCTATAAAAGATAACTCAGAGGAGGAAGAAGAAAAACATGTAGAAACAACACTGATCTCTAAAGTTCACAAAAATAATACATGGATCATAGACAATGGTTGTACACATCACATGACTAGTTATGAGGAGAAATTTGATCAACTTGAAGAATACAATGGAGGATCAGTTAAGATGGGTAATGACACACCCTATATGGTAAGAGGTAAAGGATCCTTGATGATAAATGATATGATAAAATGTGATAATGCTTATTGGGTAGATGGATTGAACTATAAATTTTTAAGTGTGGTATAGCTGAATAATTCATGTCACCGAGTTGTTGTTGAGAGAAAGAAAGTGAAAATATTTCATGATGGAGGAAGACTAGTTGGAACTGGAGCACAATCAAGAGGTAATATTTTTTATCTTGATACTAATGAGTCTTCTTGCTTGATGATGAAAAATGAAGATGCTTGGTTGTGGCATAAAAGGTTATGCCATGTGAACTTTGATAACATAATTAAGATCAGTAAAAGGAAAAGAGTTATAGGGCTGCCTAACTTGTCAAAATCAGATCATGTTATGTGTCATGAATGTCAAAAAGGTAAGATGACTAAATCTAGTTTCAAAAGTAAGGATTATTCAACAAAGAAGATACTTGAGTTGGTTCATACCGACCTATGTGGTCCTATGGGAACTCAAAGTTATTATGGTGATAGATACTTTATTCTTTTTATTTATGACTATACTAGATTGATGACTGTTAAGTTCTTAAATGAAAAATCTGAAGCATTCAAGATGTTTAAGTGGTATAAAGCTAAGGTAGGAAAAGAGATTGGTAAGGAACTAAAATGCCTAAGATCTGATAGAGGATGTAAATTTATCTCTGATGAATTTACTAATTTCTATAATGACCATGGTATTAAAAGACAGGTCTCTGCACCAAGGACACCTCAGCAAAATAGGATTGCTGAAAGAAGGAACACGTCTATAGTTGACTATGCTAGAACATTGATGTTGCAAAAGAATGTTTCTCAGACATACTGGAGGGAAGCTGTCAGTACATTAGTTTATGTTTTGAACTAAGTGTAATTAAAGAAGGACACGAACAAGACACCCTATGAGTTGTGGTTTGGACACAAACCTACTATATGTTATTTCAAGATTTTTGGAAGAAAATGTTTTATTCTGAAAGATGAGAGAAATGGTAAATTTGACTCAAAAGGTGATGAAGGAATATTTATAGGATATTCAAGTAAAAGAAAAGCATATAAGTGTCAGAATAAAACTACTAATAAAATGATTGAAAGCACTAATGTCTGAGTGGATGAGTTTGATGAAAATAACATAAAGGAAAGTACAAAGGAATCAGAAGACTACGGTAGATTCACTTACATTGAACACCCAGAGTATCCATCAAAGCTGCAGCCTGTGATAACTGGTCAATAGAAAAAATAATACCGAACAATAGGAAAGAGAAACCAACAAGTAGGATGGCCCTACCGAACAAGAAAATGAACCTGCACTGGATGAACAAGAAAGAAGAGATAGAGTACTAGCAAGTTTTTTCAGAAGACACCATCCTGAATCACAAATCATTGGAGACAAACAAGATGGCATACAAACAAGGAGCAAAGCAAGACAATGTACATGTCTAGTTTGTGATTATGAACCGAAAAATGTGAAAGTTGGATTAGAGAATGATGAATGGGTTAATGCAATGAAAGAAGAAATAGAACAAATAGAGAAGAACAAAACTTGGACCTTAGTACCCTAACCTAAAGAAAAGAATGTTATCAGTACTAAGTGGATATTCAGGAACAAGAAGAATGAGAATGGAGAAGTGACAAGAAATAAAGCTAGATTGGTATGCAAATGATATGCACATGAGGAAGGCATAGACTACGGTGAAAAATTTGCACCTGTTGCTAGATTGGAAGGAGTCAGAATGCTACTTGCATATGCTGCACACAAGAAATTCAAAGTATATCAAATGGATGTCAAGTCAGTGTTTCTGAATGGAATACTTGAAGAAGAAGTCTACATAGAACAACCTGAAGGGGTCGTTGATCCAAAAAAGAAAGACATGGTATGTAGATTACATAAAGCTTTATATGGTTTGAAGCAAGCACCAAGAGCCTAGTATGAGAGGCTGCATACTTATTTTTTAAGTATAGGATTTGTAAGAATAAGTGAGAACAACAATCTGTATATGAAAGGAGATATTGATGATACAATTCTTATTGCTGAGATATTTGTGGTTGATATCATATTTGGAGGTCAAGATCAAATATGTAAAGCCTTTTCTGATGACATGAGGAATGATTTTGAGATGTCTATGTTTAGAGAGATGAAGTTCTTTCTTGGACTGCAAATGATTTAGCAGAGTGATGGATATTCATCACATAATCTAAATACATAAAAGAAGTATTGAAAACATTTGGCATGGAAGATGCTAAACCTATGGGAACACCAATGGCTACTGGATGTAAATTGACTAAGGAAGATGAAACTACAGAAGTAAACCAGACATTGTACTGATCAATGATTGGTAAGTTAATGTATGTAGTTCATAGTAGACTAGACATAGCACATGCTGTGGGAATAGTTGCTAGATTTTCTGCTAATCCTAGAGAATCACGCATGATTGCTACTAAAAGAATCTTAAGATACCTGAAGAAAATAGAAGACTTTGGATTATGGTATCCTAAGGAAGGAAAGTTTGAACTCAGAGTCTATACCGATGCTGATTGGGCTGGAAATGTGGATGACAGAAAAAGCACCACCGGAGGAGCATTTTTCTTTGGTGAAAGACTTGTTACCTAGACAAGTAAGAAGCATGCGTGCATTTCTCAGCCTACACCTGAAGTAGAGTATGTTGCTGCTATTACAAATTGTTCAAACATTGCATATATTAAGCAAGTTATAGAAGGTATGGATGAGATAATCACTGAGCCAATGATTATATACTGTGATAAAACTAGTGCAATTAATAATTTCAAAGAATCTAATGATGCATTCTAAGACAAAGCATATATCAATTAAGTATCACTACTTGAGAGAAAAATTACAGGAGAAGCAAGTTAAGCTAGAGCTTGTTACATTGAAAGAACAACTTGCAGATATATTTACAAAATCTCTACCGAAGGACACATTTGAGTACTTGAGGACTAGACTTGGGGTCCCTCCCCTGTCTACCAGTCACTAATGTGATCTAGATGTTGCATCAACCTAATCTCATCAGAAGATCATACATATTGATGCAACATAGTTCACACTTTGGATCATGTCTAAGGTTATGAAAAGTACTGGAACAGATTGGCATATCAGTATACAAAGATACAAAGTATGTATTGGACAACAGACAGTTACTTGGCTACTGAAGAGCTATTTGTTTATTTGTTTCTTTGGAATTGTTGTCAAAGGGAGAGATAAACAATATGAAACATATGAAACAATATGAACTGATGAGAACTATCTAAGGGAGAGATAATCTGAAAGAAAGGGAGAGCATTGAAGATCAGTTACTGAGAATAGAAGAAGGAATCTGAAAGTTGAAAAGATCATACTTGCAGATTGACAAAGTTGTATTTTGTAATGTTGTTGAGTAACGTAGTGATTAAACATATTAAGCTAGGGAGAGCTTGTACATCATTTGTTCACAGAGTTGTAGAATACATATTTGGTATATGTATGGTATATTTTCATATTACTTGAGTTGCAATCAATGCCAAAGGGAGAGATTGATGAACTACCACTGATTTAGAACCTGATTGAAGAATCTATGATTTAAGATCACTGACTTGATTGATTAGATATGTAATATGATTGAATCATTATTATGTTTACATTGATGTCAACTAGTTTGACAGTACTTATCTTGTAAGTTACTATACCGAAAACATCTGTAGAGAAGGAGTGAAAGAGATGAAGAACATAAATATTTACATAAGGAAGATGGATATGATATGATGAAGATAAAGAATACATTGAGTAACTTGTTGATGAGTCTATGACTTCATGTTATTGACTTGATTATGTTTCATTCATCTATGATGAGGAAAAGAGCTGAAAGACCACAAAGTAGTGTTTTTGGTTGATGAAGTATTTTAGTATACACCGACAAAGTGTAGTGTATATT
This sequence comes from Chamaecyparis obtusa, assembly GCA_027943335.1. Classification (NCBI taxonomy): domain Eukaryota; kingdom Viridiplantae; phylum Streptophyta; class Pinopsida; order Cupressales; family Cupressaceae; genus Chamaecyparis; species Chamaecyparis obtusa. The sequence continues at coordinate 213,942 of BSBK01011982.1, forward strand.
GAGCACAGTGATGTCGGAAGAAAAGAAAACTATAGAATAATCACGTGAAATTTTTTTCATGCATTTTGATCATACTGGTTAAGGAGAACCCTACAAAAAAAGCATTATCGAGCAACATAGAGTGATTACTGATGGACAGTAGGTTGATATATTATTGAATTAGGAACGTTACATTTATCAAAAGGCTTTGTATGCATTGAATATTGATTTGTAATGTGCAATTGAAGTTGTAATAGATTAGATCACCTACTATTACATATTTAACCATTGTACATAGTCAAATCTCTTAACCGAGTGGACTAAGAAAGTCTTATTATGTATCATTCATAGAATGAACATTATTATCGTATCAACCCTAGAGTGACTGTTGGTAGGATGATAATGGTTGGTCTTAAATACTCTAACAAGGTCACACCTAACAGTGTGTTTGTAACCTTTAATAGGGTTGGGTCTTCACTGACCTCACTTTAGAAGAGTGAATATTTTTGGGTTTCCTGGTCCCAACTGGTTTTTCCCTTCACAGGGTTTCCACGTTAAATCTCTTATGTTAGGTGTTGATTGTGATATTTGTTTGATGTCATATTTACATGTTTCATATTTGATTTGATCGATAACTACTATATGGTTGGACTGATAATCGGTAAATGCACAGACAATAAAAGTATTTTAAGTTACCGAGTAGTAGAGAATAGAAGTGTTTGTTTTTTGGATTATACATTTTGTATTGGGACAGTGATTAACTGATTCACCCCCCTCTCAGTTATTCTAACAAGATCCTCAATAGTTTCCTTCATATAAATTTTGGTCACAGACACAATGATGTTCAATTTTTCACGTGTCTCCCTAATGGGTCCTACTTGAGGTCATTGACACTTTTATCCAAAGAATAGGTGCTAGCAAGAATATCATCAAGTTTTTAAATAGAAAGAGATTTTTTCCTCAAATATTTATCTCATTGATAATTCAGTCAAATAAAGCCTCCTAGTTCTACATGAGATTCTTCAGCTTCATCGTTGATAGAAGAATTATGCAAAATAGAAAAACCCTTTTCCAACGGCATGTCCTTACCCATGTCCATAGGGATCATCTCATCATTCCCTTCTCCTCATTCTCAAAATCTTGTAAAATAGGGGACTTCTATTTGGAAGGCAAAGTGGGAATCAAGGAAGAGATAATTTTTAAATTCTTAGAATAAGGGCCAAGTGATTTTAGCATTT